>PVJC01028401.1:0-23579 GCA_004026665.1 Murina feae
CTCTGTCCTTAGAACAGACTGTAGTGCAGCAAGGGTAGAAGGAGAGTGACCATTAAGAGGCTATTGCTGCTATCCAAGCCAGAGAAGATGGCGGCTTGCAATGGGGAAGTAATTGGGGAAGTGGTGGGAATGACTTAGGCTCTGGGTTATTTTGACAATAAAGACTTCAGGAGATTGGATATGAGATGTGATAGAAAGAAGGGATACAAAGACATGTCTAAACTTTGGCCTGAGCAAGAGAGATGAGGGAGCTATGATTAGAGAAAATTGTATAGGAAGAAGTTGAGAACATCTGGAGTTCAGTCGTTCTTTCCTTCATCCCTTTACCTCTTCCTTCTTTTGCTCCTTACTTTATTCCTTCTATCCCCTCTTTATTACCTTCCTTCCACACACATCTGTAAATGCCTAACATTGTACCTAGAGATACAGTAGACAAGGCATCCTCACCAGGAAACAGACTGTGAGGACAGATGAAGTAGAGAGGTGGAACTGATGGTAGGGCCCTCCTACGTTCATTACTCATCTCTTAAAATATTAGCTCCTGATATTAGCAGATTTGAATAATTCACATTTTTAAATCATAATTTGAAAGTGTAACAATACTTCCATATCAATTCTACTTAGAATATTATATTAAACCTGAAATTAGGGTTCCACTGTTAATTTTCTGATATAATTTTGACTAACATATTGTCAAAAGCAAACACACTAGAATAACCACTAATGTAAAATGAAATATTCATTATTATCTAATAAAAATGGTGGGTTTTTGTTTGTTTATTTCTCTAGCCAATATTCATTAGAGATCTTGACAACCTAGCTATGTTATTTACAGGTTTTATTCTAAGACACTGAAGGCTAAGTGGTATACTCTAGGAGAAAGCATGTCCTAGGGTACAACAATAGACAGTTCAGCATTGTTGTTAGGAGGTTAGTCTTTAGAACAGACTTCCCAAGTTTGACTCCTGGCTGTGCTTCATATCCTATGTGTCCCTGGGTAGTTATTTACCCTCTCTGGAACTCAGTTCCCACAACTATAAAATAAGAACAATAACAGAGCCAACCTCACAGATTTATGATGAGGATTATGCAAAGTCCTTAAAAGAGTGAAATCACTCAATTAATGACATTACTTATGAGCTACTAACTATAATTAGACTAATATTATGGCTAATATATATATATATCCAAGGAATTATTTCCTTACTTTCTAGTAGCTTATTTTTATACTTAATGTGAAATATCTTCTTTCCCCATTTCCATTGGTCATTTCTTCCTTAAGGATAAAGCAAGGAGAGTCAGAAAATTGACAAAGATGATATATTAGTAAATGTTCAAAACCATTAGTTAAATAACACTATTGGCTAGAACATGAACTACAAAAATTATTTTAAAGGAGTGTATTTTGATAAAGAAAGTCTAATCTAATAAAAGAGTAATATACAAATTGACCTTCACTCTGAGGCACCTAAGCCACACCCACCATCCAAGCTATGCCCACCAGCCAATCAGAGTGACTGTATGCAAATTAACCCAGCCAAGATGGCAGCCAGCAGTCACGGAGCTAGAGCAAACAGAAGGCTTCCATTCCACCAGCGATGGAGGAAACTGCCTGCTTAGGCTGGCTATGGCCTCCACTCAAAGCAACAATGTTTCATTATAGAAGCCATGGAGCTGAAGCAAACAGGAGGCTCCTTTGCCTCCTTAGGCCTCTGCTCAAGGCAACAAAGTTTCAATTATAGAAGATAAATAAACCTCAGAAACCTGATTCCAGCCAGCCTCACTGGACGCTGGGTCAATGGGAACTGTGGGCAGCCTGAAAATGGCCCTCAGCCCCTCACCCAGGCTGGTCACACCCCAATGGGGTGAGGGTCCACACTGGGGGGCTTGGCCAGCTTGCAGAGAGCCATCAGCCCCTCACCCAGGCTGGCCAAGCATGCCAGCAGGTAGACATCCCCCAAGGGGTCCCAAACTGCAAGAGGGCACAGGCTGGGCTGAGGGACCCCCCTGAGTGCACAAATTTTTGTGTACCGGGCCCCTAGTGTTCATAATATTTTTGAATGAAAAAAAGTGTTATAGTGGTAAATGATCAAATGTTATGATCTCAATCAATCACATGTACAAGTTTACAAACATATGGAAGGATATAAAGCAGATATCAGTAGTAGATTTGTAGAGTTTTAATGCCTTTTGTGACTCATTTTGTTCTATTTTCTGAATAAGTCTGATGTATTCAGATGACCGAGTAGTGTCATGAACTATAAAGAGGAACACATTTAAGGGAAATAATTTAATTTTGAATATAAAGAATTTGATAAACCTGTGAGATACTCAGATGAGAATTCCAATAAATTGTTGGGTTTTAAAGCTTCAGGGAGAAGCTAAGATGAACCTGAACATGAATTTAGGGGTTATTAGCATAGTGATGGTGGTTAAAATAACAAAAATGCAGGAGTAAATTCTGGAGAACATGAAGAATGAGAACTGGGGACTGAGAATGGAATCCTGGGAACCAGATCAAGTGTTACTGCCCTTTTACAAAACCTACATAGTATGTTAAACAACTTTATCAGTCTTCTGCAAGCCATAACTTATGCTTACATAAATAATCAAAGGAAGGCAGAGGAAGAGGAAGATAGGAGGGAAACAGAAAGAATGTATAACCTCAAGTCAGGAAGAAGATAGTTTTAAGGAGGCGGGCTGATAATTGCTTTAGAGAAACCTAGTAGGAAATGAGCTGACAAATATCTATTTTATTTGGCAATCAAGAGACCAGAAAAATTGTAGGAATAGTTGCAGGGGGATGGTGGGACTGCAAGCTGACAGCAAGTGGGAGGAATGAGAGGAAAAGAAAATGAAGGTAGTGAGTACAAATTCTCCTTTCTAAAAGTTTGGATGAGTAAATCAACAGAGATATTGAGGGGAGACACAGGATCAAAGAAGAAGGAATTTTTTCTTTTTTCCTTAGGAAGGTAGGAATTCAATCTGAGGGAGAAGCCACTAGAAAGCAGGTCAAAGAAAGAAGATGGAGAAGGGATGATGGATAGAGCAATATCCAGGGGAAGGCATTGAGAGGGACAAGGATTAGGTTTGCGGTTATTTTGTCCCCTTATTTTTAAGTGCATTTTATTAGCGTAGAATATATATATATATATATATATATATATATATATATATATAAAATCTACACTAATAAAAGAGAAACATGCAAATTGGTGTCACTCCACTACACCCAAGCCATGCCCACCAGCCAATCAGAGCGGCTATATGCAAATTAACTCAACCAAGATGGCGGCCGGCAGCCACAGAACTGGAACAATCAGGAGGCTTGGTTGCCCCGGCGATGGAGGAAGTCAAGCTTCCCGCCTGCCCTGGCTGGCTGTTGCCTCTGCTCAAGGCAACAAAGTTTCAATTATAGAAGATAAATAAGCCCCAGATATCTGCTTCTAGCCAGCCTTGCTGGGAGCTTGGGTCGCTGGGGGCGGTGGCCAGCCTACAAACAGCCACCAGCCCCTCACCCAGGATGGCCAGGCATCCCAGTAGGGACCCCCACCCTGAAGGTGCTTGACCAGCCTGCAAACAGCCATCAACCCCTCACCCAGGCTGGCCAGGCACCCAGCAGGACCCACCTCACTGAAAGGGGTGTGGCAAGTCTGAAAAGCCAGGCTGATGGCTGCCAGTACAGCGGTGGTGGTGGGAACCACTCCTGTCTCCTCAGCAGTGCTAAGGATGTCCAACTGCAGCTTAGGCCTGCTCCCCACTGGCAAGTGGACATCCCCCGAGGGTTCCCGGGCTTCCAAAGGGATGTCTGACTGCCAACTTAGGCCCGATCCCCCTGGGAGCAGGCCTAAGTCAGCAGGTGGACATCCTCCAAGGGGCCCCAGACTGCGAAGGGCACAGGCTAGGCTGAGGGACCCCGCAAGTGCACAAATTTTTGTGCACTGGGCCTCTAGTATTATATAAAAAACCAATAGTGATTGAGCAAAATATGTTAGTCTCTTTTTTTGACGACTTGGTGTCATGTATTTGACATGCTATTCGAGTTCTCTAAGACAGGGTCAGCCTATTATCCCTTTCAAAAAGGCCCCAGACCACTGTGCTTTTGGATAATTTTGTTAGTTTCTGCTTCTTTTGTTTTCCAGCCACTGGCTGTCACTTGGTTACTATCACATGTGCTTACGCTGAAACCTCCTTTCCACTTTCTATAACTTGGATCCACATGACCAAGCCTTGTATGAATCATTAGTAAAACATGGTCATACATTTCTCTTGCTTGTGAAGCGCATTACGTTTAGTGGGTGAAATTATGAATATATATTTTGGGTGCTCAGAGACTTCTGTTGCTTCCTTCCTGGTATTGATCTATATTACAAGGTAAAGGGGACACTGTGGGGTGGGGGCTGAGTTTTTAATAGTTAATATGTATATTGATGTTAATAATTGATTAACATGATATATATATCATGTTTAGCAAAACATAGTGAAAAGGCTATAAACTTACTTATCAAGAGTTACTGCCTTTCCACAAAATCTACATAATAGCTTGTTGAAGGATTTCATCAGAGTTGTCTGCAAGCCATAATCTATGACATAAAAAATTAACAATAGTTAAATAACTGCAATGATTTTTGTTCTGTTTATATTCCCAACTATGTAACTCCCACAACATTCTGGCAGATTTGTAATTATTATTGGAACACACATTTCTTACCTCAGAGAGTTGGTGAATTAATGCTTGCTGTAGTTCTAATAAATATACAGCTCCAAAGTGTAAAAGTTCAGGCAATAAAAGGGGGATATTTGTTCAAATTATCAACCTGTTTTTAGCATGTATGGTTCTAAGCTGAATTATAATAACTTTTCCTGAGCAAACATACTGAAGAAATTAAAGTCCATAAAGTATACACTTCCTAGTTCCACAGTGTAGAGTCAGAATAAACAAGATGGATGGTTCTCAGAAAGCTCATCCCGTGGATTTCTTTGCAATGTCTATGCCATATGTAATTTACATTGCATGATGAGGATACAAATCAATTTTTTGCCTTGTGTCCTTGTTTTATTTCCTAAATTTACACAGCTCAGACCTGCTCAAACAGATTTTCAAAACAGTGCTCGCCAAGAATGTGCAAATGTGCTCATGAGCATCTATGTACATGCATTTTACTATGTTTCCTTTCTTTCCTCACTCCGAGTGCTTTTAGAGATCATAACTGCAATAAAAAGAAACCACCACTGCCCTGTTGTCGAATTACTAAGCAATGTGTGTTGGAAACACCCTTCAGAGTTTTAAGGAAGACGCTCAGCACGTACTCCACGGCTGCAGGAATTCTGGCAAAAGGAGATACCAACACAGAGTTGTTTGAATGATGACGGTGCAGCCAGGCAAGAAGCTGGAGAATGACTGCGAAGCTGGGGAAGCTGGATTGGCAGGCAGGACAGGGAGCAGGGGAGGGAAAGATGAAAGGGCAGAAAAGACAAGAGGGAAGAGGAGGACTGCAGAGGTGCTGCTGGGCAGACCTCCTGCTCCAAGTTTCCCTGTTTGTTTGTTTTTTTGAAATTCTGAGCAAGACCACATTCTGCAAGATGAGGGATTGCTTTAGGCACCTGGTTTTAAGTAATTAACAACAGCTGGTAATTATTCAATATACTCATTAGTAATAATAATGACAAGACTAAATACCAATAAAAATACTTTACAGTACACAGTGGGTACTCGTGCCAACTCTTTCATCTAAACCCAATTTCTCTACAGTTAGCCACTATTATTTCCCTGCCTTCACCCCGGCTTTATCCAACATGGCTAAGTTGAATTATTCTCACTCATATGAGGTAGGTCTCATTGGCAAATTATTCTACTCTAGGGTCTCATTGCTCTCAATTATTCATGTTATTGTCAGATAAATCTTTCTTAAATGCCACTTTTGTCAAAATGCGGCTATTCTCATCTGTGTTCAAAAATCATTAGTGACTGTCTCCAAACTTTAAGTTAATATCCAAGACATTTTAGTTTGACTAAAGCTCTCACAGCCTAAATCCCTTCTAACCTCACTCACCTGGATCCTCTGCTACCAGTCTGTCACACTTCACAAACATCCCTGATTCACTATTTGTGCATATCATTTGTACCTGCTCCTCCCCATCTATACATTTTTTATCCATATTACCAACTCAAGAGTTACTTCCTCCATGGAGCATTTCCTGACTAACCTGGCTCTCAAATGTATATTCTTCCTTCTCTTGTTCATATCTATATGATTTATTGGTTCTATTGTTTATTTGACATTAAAAATTACAGAATTACTGTTGCAGTGATATGATAGTACTGGCTGTTGTCAATTATTAAATATTCAAGAATATTCAAGAATTTTGTGAAAGGATTGTTAAACCGGTGGTAGATTGAAATTAGCTATGGTGGGAGTATTTACACTAATGGAATAGGAAAACTTTGCAGATCATATTTTGTTTTGTTTGGTTGGTTTTTGGTGGAAAAGGGGGAATAGAAGAAAATTAGTTTACCAGAACACTACTGCAGCTGGCACTCTAATTTAATCATTCTTACTACAATTAAAATATTTTATTAACTCTCTATTATACTAGCCTGTATAAATTTAAACACTTCTAGGATTTAGTAATCCATGACCTCACAAGGAATTAAATTCCAACATGGACATGTATCCATGTATGTAAATTAAATTATAGGCTACATAATAACTAGCTACCTCTCTATATTTTGCATTCTTTATGGTGCCCAGCACAGAGTGTAATGGAAAACAGATCCTTCTACCTTCATAGCTTCCTATTGCCCTTTAACTTTTAGCCTCACGGAACTTTAGAGTTGTTCCTCAAACATATCAGACATTTCTTACCTTTGCAACTTTCCAGAGGTCACTTTCCCACTTTAGCTGGCTCAAACCTACTCAAATACTTCCTCCCTTTGAATGCCATTTGTGGCTTTAAAAACATTGCACTGCAAACACATTGTATATTAATTGTACATTGAGGTATCTATCTCTTCAGTACGCAGTAAGCTGATTAAATGTTAAATCCTATATTTTTCTTTTGTGTATCCTACGTCCAAGATGCCTGGCACATAGAAGGTGCCCCAATAATATTTGTTGATGGTGAATAGAGCAATTCAGATAAATGAACAGAGCAATTTATAGGTCTACTTTGGTAGGTCCACAGCATTGATTACTCTAAGCAATAGACCTCACGACTGTGCTTTTGTTTGTTTCTACAAAGCGACTAACAGGACATCCATTTCAAAGAGGAGAAAGATTATTCACAACCCTATGAGTACTTTTAACTATTGCATTCTTCTTAATCAGCTTTCGGTGTGCCTGACCTCATTCTCCTGTCCTTCAGGATCATGGTCTGGTCTTTAAGTTTAGATGTTCTTCCTTGTGTGCATGCATCTGTCCTCTTTTCCCTCCTCAACAGCACCAACAGTAGAGGCACCGCAATTGATTATCCCTGGGAAGTCTTCACAGTCCCTTCATTGTCTTATGCTTAATACCAGGGAACTAAAAATTAGGCCATTAGACTTGGGGCTACATAATAACTAGCTACCTAGGGATGGTGAAGGAATCAAGACAGAAAGGAGAAAAGATATGAGTAAAGCATGAGAGAAATGTATAAATTGGAGTGAGGACAATCAAATAAAAAATGTTTGAGAACCAAATGAGGTAGCAATACCCCAAAACTCCTTATTCAACTTACTGCCACCCTCCTTTTTAAAGGAAGATAGCAGCAGTTACCATATTCCTAAAAGTGATTTTCTCTCTAATTGCCAAAATCTTCTTATTTTCATTTTTAGATCCAAGAATCCTTTTCACAATGCGCAAGCAAAAAAAAAAAAAAAAAAAAAAAAAAATGCTTTTAGGAGAACCCTAATTAACATTCCATTCCAAGAAAGTAGAGGGAAGTTATGCCCTCTGTACACAATATAGGGGCTATCAATGTATAGGTTTTGTCTACAGAAATATATTATTTGAAGAATTGAAATAATTCTTGAGAGAGTTCAGGCAAAAACATTTTAACACCACAGCAGATGATAAGATTAATTATATAAGCTGGTATTTTGATGTTTATAAAACACTGGGTGTCATGACTTTTTCCACTCCATCTCCAACGTGTGTTTTTTTCAATGGTGCTAATGACAAAGCAAATAACAGAAGACTACAATGAAGCTTAGAATATAGTGACTTTCATTTACATCAGTAATGAGAGAGAATCATTGAGCAACTGACTCCTGCACACCCCCACTTGAGGACCAAGCCCACAACCTGGGCATGTGCCCTGACCAGAAATTGAACTGCCACCTCTTGGTTCCTAGGTCCACACGCAATCACGGAGCTGCGCCAGCTGGGTGCACTAACACTATTTTCAATCACTGAGCTCTGCTTTAATTCTTAACATTGGGTGTTCAATCATGCTCTGAAAGGGTTAAAGTGGGAACATCCCGTGATTGTCTTCAATTCCACTACCTTTGCAACTGTTTATATTAAAGAAGTGGATATAAAAGGCCTGAAAGAGAAAAGCAGGACAAAAGAAAATCCTACTTATGATTTATAGGTCCACAGGGGCTAATGAGGAAAACGCTAAACGAAACCAAGCCAACAGCATTCTAAAATCGGAAAATGTAAAACTGCCTCCACCAATCCACTTAAAACATAAAACAACCAATGGCATATTTAATTTTGTTCATGATAGTGTCCTACTTTCCTTTAACATATCCCACAACATACAGTCAAACGGTTCACCCACGAAGTGGACTATGACCTGGTCAGAACCATCCATTCATTTATTAATCAAACACATCTGAATCCCACTATGTACCAGGCACTCAGAGTACTGGGAATTCCAACATCAATAACACATGATGTAGGTTCTCAATAACATCACAGGCTTGCTGTAGCCAAAACACTTATCTTTTTCTTTTTCAATTCATAAAGCTGTATTCTGATGTCCTTATAGTGCTAAATTATTTCTCTTTAAAAAAGAATAGCTTATTGGGGTGAGGTTCACATTAAATAAAATCTAAAAATTTAAAGTAATTCAGTGACATTTATTATATTCACAATGTTGTACAACTACCACCTCTATCTAGTGACAAACATTTCCACCATTCCAATAAAATCCCTGACCCATTAAGCAGTTTCTCCTTCCAGGACCACTTTAAACTTTAGTGTGTAGGAAGGCTTTACAAAAAACACACATCTTGAAAAACCTCTTCTATTGCAATAATAACTCAAACTTCAATAATAGAACTGAGAAAAAATATTAAAGTCAAAGAACTATTAAAAATCAAAGACACTCCCATCTTAGGTTTTTTAAAATGGCATTTAAAATTTTTATTTTGTTTTTTACCCTTTCAGTCTTTGTCAGTTTTCCAAATTCTCATTTTAGAAAGCCTAGGGATGTTTGGTCCAGTGGCTAAGGCACTGTTGTACAGATAGCCTTCTGACATGCCTAATGTTTAAAAATCAATCAACATGAAGAATTTTCATATCTCTGTGTTACTTATCCCCTTATGTCTCAGGACTTTATCTATAAAGCCCACATAGCCTTCTTTTATCTTCTGCTGATTTTAACCATGTTTCCACTGTGTCTTCTTTGTGTAATCTTTCATCAGCAAATTCTTCTTTCAATATTTACTTTCTATGCCAATTTCAGGTGATTTAGTTGACTTCAAAAACCAAACTCATTCCAGGTAATCTTTGTTTCCCTTCCATAATCTGATACTCACAAATACTCTTCATAATTTTGCTAAGCACCTCCGATTCTTCATTTCCACACTGTTGTCTTGCCATTAAAACTTTTGATTCTGAAACCTGTGACCTCTTCAATTCATTTAAAATATTAATTGCCAAGTTTCCTGCTCCTGACATGAAACCAAATGTTTTATCCTCCTCAGACACCCTGCCTCTAATACGTACAAATAGGAAATATGTATGCCCTTGTAAATTTAGAAACTTCTGGGTGTGGAGACCTAAGTGGCAGAAGCAGACTGGAAAAAACTGCGCTGTGGAAGGAGCCTGTCCTGAGGCAGCACAGTGTAGCACAATGGTTAAAAACATGCTTGTGAGAGTCAGACAGACTTGGGCCCAAATCTTGGCTTCCCTGCTTATAAGCCCCATTACCCTGGACAAGTTGCTTAGCTCTCTGAGCATGAGCTTTTTCATTTGTACAATATAAAAAGGCAGCGCTGTTTAATGGGCAATACTGTCTTTACAGCACTTTTAGTATTTGTACAACTGTCAAGTCAAATCAACCTATTACCTCAGAAACTGTTGGAAAGGTGTAACTTTTGGAAATGTTCTCGAAGAGGAACAATTTTTCCTACTCCAAACCCAGCTTATAATTCAGCCTTGATAGATATCTGTAAATCATAACACCTTTCTAGGTCTTCACTTCCTTCGTTATGATCTAAGGGAGGTTGAGTGAGGATTTCTATTGGACTTGTGATTCTGGGATTTTATTTTACATACTAAGGTCACTGAAGAGTAGAGAGAGGCAACCATGGGCAGTGGTTTGCTCAAGGTCACGCAGAAAGGCATGCTAAAAACCCAGCTCACCCTGAACTGGTGCCCAGCAAGTTTAATTTCTACTTGAGTGGATGCTCTCTTAGCTCCCACGGCTGCTGCTCCTTTGCCTCATTTATCTCAGCTCAGCCTCACTCTAAGCTTCTTTCCCTTCTACCTCCCTGAATTTTGCCCTAAGAACTTTGCAGGCTACCTAGTCTCCTCCTCTGAGATCCCTTCTCAAAGCCGTTGTTCCATTAACCTTCCTGTATCAGTTCCGTTACCACTATTGATCTTCTGCCACCAATTAATGGGAATCATAAGGTGGAACAGGAAAGAAGAAAAGAAAAACCCAACAAACATATTATTAACTAGACATTTTAAGCTGAAAAGTACTGAGTTTTTAAAAATCACATTACTTACAAATAAATGTTTATAGTAAGAAGATAAAAATGTGGGTGGTATAACTATTTTTAAAGCAATTTATGGCAGTGGTTCTTCTGAAGGAAAAGGAAAATGGGGGTGGTGGGACAAATGTTAATATTTATTAATTATAAGTTGTGAATATATTTTTTAGATCTCTTGAGTTCCTGATATACATTTATTTCTAAAAGATTTGTGGCTGCTACTCAAAGAACTGAAACATTTCAGGTCTCTTGCTGAACAGTTCAAATGCTGGGGCAAAGCCTGTACTACAAATATGTGTAACCAAAGCCAATGTGCTCTCAATGCTTCTAGAGTTGGATTACAGCAATTAGAGGAGATTGAGTTATTCTGTTTCCATGGCTCATTAAGCTAGGGTTAGACTGGTGTCCATAATCAGATTCACTGTATTTATCCTCGCCTTCTCCCTATGAAATGAGGCCAGACCTTAAGGAAAAGAAAGACTGAAAAATATCCTACTCCATGGTAATAATGCTGCCCCGAAAAGAAAAATGTTGACCCTCACTGATACCTACTAAGAAGGGCTCCTGGTGGATAACTGGGCTCAAAACACAAAACAAAACCAAAACAAAACAAAACAAAAAAACAGCCTAGCAGCCATTTCTACACAGATGCCTCTCATGCAAACTGCACTTCGGAAAGAGGCCTGCCTGCACTGTCTCTGTCATCTGAGCCAGTCCTTATAAAGGAGTTCCTGGAATCCCATTTCAACCAGTAGGATGAAGACTTTCCCCATTCAATTGGAGTTGCACAGCTATTCCCCAATCGACTTCTTCACTGACCAGTCAGAACAGTGCCTTTTGGACCAATCAAACTGTGGGGATTTGGAGTCCTAATTTGCATGAAAAGAAACCAAAGAGGGCCCTGCACAGGGACTCATGGTATATGTTAGCTTCCCTCCGGCTCTGTGAGCCCATTTTCCCTTTCCACACTTTTCTCTCTCTGCCAAAGATTCATGACAGCATTTCCTGACTAGAGCTGGAATACTGAAGATGATGGAATACCGAGGATGTCTTACTGGAGCAAAGTGGAGCAGACCAGCAAGGAGCAGAACAGACCAGCATGGAGCAGAGTGGACCTGTCGAGTCGGAGAGGGGCCTGGCCCCAGGGCCTCCTAATTGTGTCACAGTTGAGCTGTTTGCATGAAATGAAGTTTCTTCACAGCACCCTGAATTTGGGATTCCTATTGGTATTGAATTGATGTCAAAGTCAAAAGTAACACACCTGAAAAAGATTAAATTCTTTTTCCTTTTCTAAATGATCCCCTTCTTTAAGCTTCCTCTGTCATTTGACGACCGACCCTATTTGTTAATTGCCACCCTTCGTCAGGTTCACTAGCACTTCCTGTTGCAAATTAGTGTTCAGTGAACATTAGCCTGACATCTTCCAAACACGCCCAGACTGGGGCTTCCCGCGAGGGTGCCTAGTGCAAAGGACACCCAAACATTGCCAGGGGATGATCAGCTAACTGTGGCCTGGGATTGCTGCAGGCGTCAGCAAGGAATCGAGGCAAAAAGAGTCTGTAGGTAGGAGGAAGAGAGAAAGGCTTTCTTCATTTTCCAGAAGAGGAATTATCTGGAAGAAGAATAATGGAGAACTACAGATGGGGAGAGGCGAGGCAGGATGGGGGGGATGACAGAACACCCACAGGAACAAAAACAGCTTGCAACATAGCAGAAAGGCCGAAGAGAATGGAAACAGTTGGTGTGTACTGTGTTGATAGGATTCATATCAAAGTTAGTGTTTTTTAACCTTTCTGGGGACAAAGCCTTATGAGAGGACTCGTCCCCACCCCACCCTGACCTCCCCACCCAGTGTACCATCACACATGCAGGCTCCTGCAATTGGAGAAAGGGCTCTGACTCTACCAGACCTTAGGATTGTAGGCCCAGAATCCTTTGTCTTCGTGTTTGGCATTAAGAAAAAGTATTTAGTAATTTTAAAAAGAAGGGAGGGGAGTGAGAGAAGGAGGGAGGAAACAAAGGAAAGATTTCATACATAAGCCTCAGACGAAACCAAACCCAAACCAAAAACAAAACAAAAGTAGCCAATTTGAGCCAAGTTATAGTTTCATCTATGTTTTCAGAGTGCAACCCAAAGTCCCACATGGATAATTAACCGTCTCCCCATTACTGCACTAAGCAAGACAGGTTAAATGTACATGCGTTGCTAAACTCCCTCTCCCATTATTTACCTGTCACAATAAATAGAAGAAGCTCATCTTGCCCTGGCCAGTTTGGCTCAGTGGATAAAGCATCGGTCTGCGGACTGAAGGGTCCCAGGTTTGATTCGGGTCAAGGGCACATGCCTAAGTTGCAGGCTCGGTCCCCAGTGTGGGGCGTGCAGGAGGCAGCCAATCAATGATACTCTCTCATTGACATTTCTATCTCTCTCTTCTTCTCCCTTCCTTTCTGAAATCAATAAAAATATATTTAAATAAATAAAGCAATCCCATCTCAATGTATTATTTGCTATTTTTTTTTTGAGAACAAATGGGAGGGAGAAGTCGGTTCTACTCTAAGTACTATTTGTGTATCTGAAAGAGGTACTGCTTCTTGTTTCTTCCTTTTCAGAAAGTAGCAGGTCTCGAAGAACAAAGAACCGCTATTGTGCCTCTCTCTCCATTGGCTCCTCTGGTACCAGCCTATTTAAAACGGGAGTTTCAAATAATGTAGTTCATTAAGTCCACATTTTGGGGGGCCAGATTCTGCGTTATGTGCATATGGTCTTTTGTCCTCCCTGCACCCCCGCTCCCCCCAACATTTCCATGCGCAGAGACCATTCATTGTTTCTGGTGTAGCTGAAGGACACGGGTATTAAAATCAGATCAGAAAAAGCCTGGACGCACTTGGGAAGCTGCCAATCAATGCTGTAAAATAAAGCATGCTGTGCCCTGATATCGCAGCGTGTCTGTATAGTTGTAATATTGCTGGAGTGAGGGTGGAGCTGGCAGAATCACTGGGAGTGGGAAAGAGAATGAAAGGGTCAGATTAATTGTGGAATTTGAAAGTGGGGACAATTTACACTAAAGAATTGTTTTCACAGTCTTCGAACCTTTTCCAGTCTAGGTAACCTGTGAATTACAGCCGGAGGTGATGTTCTTGGAGCCGCCTCTGAGAGTTGAAATCACAACCTGCCCGCAGCGTTCTCTCTCCAAATCCACAACTTGGTCATTTTCTCAGGCAGACGCACAAACACTCAAGAGTCCTCAGTAAGGGGGTACGGCGGCGGCAGGGGGGGGTGTCCTTGCTTTGTAGTGCCTCTTTTGAAGTGTTTAATTCCTTCTTGGTAATCTATTCATCAGCACACATTTCAAGCATATCAGTTTTAGCTCAACACTTTCATTCTCAGAGGCTTTTGTTTTCTCCTGTGGCTCAGGGCCTCTGTCCAGCACCTGGGTGGTACAGCTTCTTTTATCTGAATTCAGAAATGTTAACTAAATTAAATTCTTTCTCTCTCCCATCCTCCCCACTCCTCCCTCCCCTTGCCCCCCCCCCGCCCCCCAATTCAGGCTGTGGTACCCACTGAGGCCGAGTGAGCAATTGAGTGTGCATGCATGCACAGGAGCACCCATGTGCCTGTTTTGTTAAAACACAGGAAATGCATAAAAGAAAGAAGAGTTCAGCTAGAGCCACGGCTTCCCCATTTTTGCTTCTTTCTTCTCCTCCCACCTTCCTCTGTTCCCCTCCCCCTCCCCCCAAGCACCAGCTTTTAATTTTCAAAAGCACTGCAATTGCTTGGTGTGGTTTCAAGAGCTGGGGTGCCATTCTCCCTGATGATGACTCTGCTGACGTCAATGGCATTCTTATCGTGCCTAGTGCGACATCAGAAACCAGCCCTCTGAGGCTCCTCTTATTCATGGTGCCTGGACTACAGTAAAACGTGGACTGGATTTTTGAAATGAAAGGGACTCACTCCTCTTTCCAGAAAGCCCTGAACTCAGCCAGACAGCAGTCTTGTCTGTGGCAGCTTGCCAGTTAAGACTTTGTTCTCTCTCCCTCTCTCCTGCAAAGACTCCTTGAAAGAGAGGACCGTGGATCACAGATTCCTCTGTGTGTGTGTGTGTGTGTGTGTGTGTGTGTGTGTCCCTTCACCAAGGCAAGGCTGTTCAACCTACTTCTGATTATTCTTTACATTTTACTAAAGTCTTTGATAAGGTGATTCTCCCCTATAAGTGGACAAGACCCATTTGTTTTAAGTGCTCTTAGCTTACTCTCTGGGTCAGAACAGGAGCCCAAAACAGGAGGTTCAAAAGTCAAGCCCAAATTCACTTCTTCAGATTGCAGCAAGTAACCCTTTCCTCTTTTGTAAAAAAATTATTTAATTTATCGGGGTGACACTGGTTAAAAAATTTATAGGTTTCAAGTGTACAATTCGAGAATGCATCCTGTGTATTGTGTTGTGTGTTCACCACCCATGTCAAGTCTCCTTCCATCACCATTTATCTCCCCTTTGCCCTCTTCTCCCTTCCCCCCACCCTCCTTTCCCTCTGGTAATCACCACACTGTTGTCTGTGTCTATGAGTTTTTTAGAGAAGGGAAATAATCATAGCTGAATAATCAGAGCAATGAAAACAGCTGAGTACAAAAACTATCACTGAGAATTTAACATTTTCCTCTAAATATTCATGGCTTTTGAAGAGGCCTTGATCTTAAAGGCTGAAGTTATAAGGTAGCCACGAGATCCTAAAATCCGTCATTCAGTTTCCATCCAGCACTTTGGGGACAGCTGTTATGATGATGATGAAACTTTCTTTTGCAGTGGAGTTTATTACAGCACAAAATTACCCCAAAGCATTTCAGAAATATCTACAGTTCAAAGCTAGGTGTTTAGGGAGCTAGGCCATTTAACATGATGACAGAGTGGTACACACCTAAGTAGGTTTCAGCTGCCAATCTTTGATAGAGAAAAATCAAAATGTTCTTGGTATCTACCAACCAACTAACAAGTTTCACTTGAAGATCACTAAGTCACCCATAATAAAATTATTAGGAGCAACTTTTCTAGGAAGAAGCCATTTAGCAACCTATGGAATGTGCAATCATTAATTCCATCTAGAAGCACATGGAATCATAACATTAAAGGAACATCAGATTACTTTGGTACAACCCTCCCACCTCCGGTGAGGAAACTGAAGCCCAGAAGTGGTTTTGTGATTTATTCAAGATCACACAACTCTCAGTGACAGGACTGAAAAAACTCAAGCTGTTTCATTCTAAAAGGTAGGCTCTTTCTACAACACATTGCTCCTGATTATTTAAAGCACAAACACGTCTGCTTATAAAGTTTCCATTTTTCATACAAAGGAATAATAATTTTGAATTTCTTGGTTAAAGTGAATGTTCAGGGATATTTAGATAAACAGAGATCTAATAAATTTCATCCCCCCCTCCCCAGTGTGTTCCACAACTAGTGAAAACACTATTAAATGAAATGGAACAAAATATGCATGAAATCCAGATTTTTTTTTAAAAGTAACGATGGAGTCTGGGAAGAAAGAGCAAAGATTTACCTGCGTTCCAAATATGTGAGCCCCCCTGCACTCAGTCAACATCTTGCCTCATTTATGACCTAGATTCCAGCCACCCATTGATTGTAATGTGATACTAATGCAATTTATTTGCTCCTTAATTCAAACCATTGGTTTAATGTTTGCTCACCTCTACATCTGATTTTCATAGTTACTTCTATACTCCTTCTCCCCATATTAGTGTTGCCTTCGCCTCAGAGGACTATCACTGCTTTTATAAATCACCTGTTGACACTCTCCTTTTGACAGATGAGTATCACATTCTGGTCCAGAATAGAGATGTTGAAAGATGCTGGCTTCAGAGTCAGACAGACCTAAATAGGAAACCTGGTGTATTCGCTTGCTACTATATAACTTTTATCCATGTCTCAACCTGTCGGAGCCTCAAGTTCCTTATCTGTAAAATAGGAATAATGATGCCTGCCTTGCAGGGTTGTTGAAAAGGTTAGAGATAATGCTTACTGAGCTCCTATCCCAACACCTGGCACATAAGAGAAACTCAGTAAAGGATAATGATACTAATGATGATTTTTAAAAATGAGGAGAATCGTAACTTTGGTAAGGACTAATAAAGTGAACAAGGGACAGACAGTATTTTTCCCCTCGTGTCCAGAGTTAGGTCTGAGAAGTGCTACTAAAATTGAAAGGGCAATATTTCTTTAAAACATTTTTTCTCTAGTGAGAAACTAGAACCAAATACATGAGCATAGGCCCACATAATACATTTCTATAAACTGTAAGTGGAATGCATTTTACAGTGAGTGAGTGATTGATGTCAAGAAGCTACAAAACCTAATTGTGCTCTTAAAAATTCTTTAAGGACTATTTTGAAGCTGGTTTGGAAAAGCTACTTTAAAGGTAAGCTATTGTGGGCTGGGCCAGTTTCTGGTTCTCCCGTCCCTGAGACAAACTGCCAATGCTCACGTAGGCGATAAGGAGCTTTGTGTGCACTCAGATAAAACCCAGAACTAACTCCTTAAACTTAAAGGCCGACTCGCATTAAGGACACAAGGACTGGGAAATCCTAGCTGCCCGTTTGTGAGATAAGCCACAGTGTCCTATAAAGAATGTTTTCACTGTATACCGTTTTACTACAAAATTGAGTTCACTTCATTAACAACAAAATGTATCAAAATACAAATACTTCCCCTTTTCAGAAACCAGTTACTATAAAATAATAACAGTACTTAACTGAGAAACGAATTATAGCTATACCTGTTTAAGGTGGCTCACCCAGATTTCATAAGCAAAAGCAGAGTGGTCTGAGTCAGTTCTAGGTTGGATATGAATCAAGGGAACTAAGAAGTCAAAAGAAGTCTGTGTGATCAGAGAGGGTGTCCCTATTGGCAACTGAGTCCTGAACCAGTCAGTTCTGCCTCGGGCCCTGGAGAAAACAGCTCTCCAGTGGAATTGTCAGGTCTCACCTACCTAATGACAGTTTTGCATGCAATCAAAGTCAGCTTTGAATGTTTGATATCCCTTCCACTTCACTCCAACCAATGGAAAGAAATAATTTAGTCATATCTACTCCAAACTAATAAGTACCGTTAAAATGCAGATTTGATAATGTCTTTCTCTATTTTAAAATCCTTCCCTGGCCCTTCTCCACTCACCTAGCCATGCTCCAGTATGGATGTGTGTGGGGGGAGGGGCTGTGAACACCGGAGGAAGGGACACCACCTCCTAATTCATCCCACTAAGGGGATGGGCCTTTTGTAATCTAACTGCCTAGAGATTGTGCCGTTTGAAAGTACACAGAAGTTGCCTTAACTATACCACAGGCACGGGAAGTCCTTTCAGAGATATCTTGATGCTGATCTGATTATATATATGCTCTCGCAAAGTTGTGTTTTGCCTTCATGATGCTTCAGGCATTTCAATCTCGAATTGCTTTTTAACCTTTTTTCTTGTCCTACTAGACAGTAACGTAGGAATTGTGACCACATAGTTCATCTGTGTATCTCTAGCTGCTATTATAGTGCCTGGTACACAAGTTGATAAAAATTTGTTCTATAAGGTTGGGTTTCTATGTCATATTCAATAGTTGACATGCTTTTCACTGGAAGTTTTGGAGAGGACATGAAATGATCCTATATCCTGATGAATGACTTTATCACGGCCATTCCAAAATACCATAGACACGTGATGTTCCAAAATAAAGTCTTCCTGGCCCTTGGTGAAATAAAAATCAAACAAATAATAAGGATAATGTAACACAGTTATACACACACACACACACATGCCTGAATGAAAAGTTCCCACAGCCCTTTTTTGGGGGGGATGACTGCCCTTTATGTCTTTTCCTATTTGTTTATATTAAATGTATATGGGATATAGGACATAAATGACCTGATCTGGAATCATGGTGCTAGTATATGGTACTTGTTCTGTTGAAAATTGTTTTGAGTTGATGAGGTAGTAACCCTATGTTGGGCCTCTTATTTATTTATTTTTTTTTTTGCTTGAAATTCTAGAGGCTAGGAACCATTAACTTAGATTTTTTCCGTTGGTACACTGACTTAAGGATTTTTGTGATGCCTGTTCTTAGTTTATAATTGTGTTGGGCTCAAATTATCATCCTTCCTTCCTTTACTCAATTTTTATATTTTGCCTTTTCTGATACTCCCCATGACTATATCATGCACTCACCCACAGTTTGCTGGGATAATTAAAGGAAAAGCAAACTAAGTTTTCTTCAAATATGTTAGACTTCCCAATGGTCTGCCGAGAGGTAGGATCACAGTTGAGCCAAGACAGTGATTTCTCTCAACCCTTGGAACAAATGCGTGGGAGTCTGAACACACACCACATTCTTTATTTGCTTTAGTATTCACTAGAAATATAATTATCGATGTGTGTCATTGAGAAACCCCGACCTATCTGACCTCTGCATGATTCAATACATGTGTAAGTTGAAATTGAAAATACTAAATCTCAAAACCATTCAGAGGACCCTATTCAATGGGATAATAACATTTCAAATTTCATGTTTCCCTTGCAGTACATTATAGGGTATGTTTTTTTTAAAAGTTAATTCAGGGAAGCATACAATTAAAGAGCACATGAAAATAATACTAGCTTTATCCTTCCTTAAATAAAGCTTCTTATTGCTATTTCTGTTGCTTATACAGGCATGGGACTTCATGGCATTTATGGCATGTTGACATTATTAACATTTTCACTTGATTGTGGAAAGTGGTGTTTGTTTTTAGCTCTGTCTTGATTAAGATGATGGAATAAAAATGCCCTTCTCAGTCAAGCCAGAAGCTATAGAAATGATCATGTTAAATGTGCTCAATCCGATTTGACAATGGCAGCAAGTCAAGACAGCTGTAGGGGAGGGAGGCCCTCCTATTGCAGCGGGAATTTCTTTACTCCTTTTGTTAAAATGGATATTGGATCAGTGTATGTTAAAGAATACATTTGCATCGAACATTCTGCCTACCCACTCTTTTTCCATTCTCTTATTATTTGAAAAATTGGGAAATTCACCACAAATATCTCTCTCTCTCTCTCTCTCTCTCTCTCTCTCTCTCTCTCTCTCTCTCTCTCTCCTTTCTCTCTCTGACACACACACACACACACACACACACACAAGCACAGCAATGAAAATCTTGTCATGTGCATAAAACACAAAATAGCAAAAAGGTAGAGATTTTGTTATCAGCATGAAGAAGAGAAGAACTCTCTTCTCACTGCCAGAATTCATACTTTTCTAGTAGGGATAGTAGAATAGATGCTGATTCTATGGCATAGGATTCCAATGGCTTTAGAAGTAAAAAGATCTGGGTTCAAATTCTAGCTTTGCCACTTCTCTTCCTACTTATGTGAACATAACCAAGTTACTTAACCTGTTTAAGTCTTAGTTTTCTCATCTATAAAACGGAGTTTCAGCAAGATAATTTGTCTGAAGCACTTAGTACAATACCTGGTGCAAATAAAGCACTGAAGCAACAGGAGATTGAGCACCATGCTAGATGAGGACACCAGAAAAGGTTAGTTTAATAAATCTCTGGTCTGATCCATGTAAACTCTGCCATTAAAATGTAGGTGAGCACACTGGGCTCATCTCTGGCTTTTCCTTGGGCATAGGTTGCTTCCCCAGCTTCCTGGCTGGAGTAGCCCTAGAAAGTCTTGGTTATCACTGCAACTGCCTCATCTTTCCTGCCTCCCCACCCTGGAGGGTCTGCCCTGGGCAACGGCCTTTGACTTGATAGGAATTGTTCAGCCTCGTGGAAGATGTGTGGAGCCTCTCTCTTCCCAGGGACTTCTGGGAAGGTCAAGGTTCTGTAGAGCAAACTGACCAATGAGAGATGTGTAGGCAGAAAAAAATTGCTCACGCTTTCTCCTTCAAGTGGAACGTTCTAAGACACAGTGGTTCTACACACCCTCATAGGCAGTATCTTTCCTAACTTAGCAAGTAGCTGTGTTTCTTGTAAAGATGTGGCAAGTTTTGTAATAAATTACTTTGTATTTACTCTCTTTTCTCCCCTACTGTTATTCCTTTACTCCCACTCCATTCTTGCTTTCTTGATATTCCACAACTTGCCCTCCACATAGAGGTTAGAACACACTATCTCTAAGGGCTAGGACTGTGAGATTTAGGAGGAAACATGAGGCAAGTAGAGTAAAAAACTGAGAGAGAAAATTCATAACGCTTGACACCAATTTTACTTATCTATAATTCCTCAGATTCCCTCAATAATGAAAGTCCTTAAGGCCACCTTATTAACAAAGCATAACTGATCAAATCAGCAGAACAAGGGGCCTTTAAGGAGACCCCCGTCATTCCTTTCCTTCCACAGAGTCTAATTTCAATTATAACCTAAGATAACGTGTTTGAAAAAACTTAACGCCGTCTTTAAGGAAAGAGAGAAAGATTAAGTAAGAGTCTTTTCTCCTTGAAAAGTCATGTTGCTTTGTATTTAACCAAAATGTAGCAGGATGTTAAAATGCAACTTTGGCATTGTTTTTTTTTTCTTCCCCTTAGAAATATGCCCACATTTTATAGAGCAAGTTGTATATTGAGGTTCTGCAAAAAAAAAAAAAACCCAAATGCAATTTTCACATTAAACATACATTCTAACGTCTGGCATTTCCCCCAGTGCTTGCACGCAATTATCCATAATTGCAGTTTTTCCAACAGGGGACCCGCAGTGGCCACTCTGATTCATTCCACAGTGCATGACCCTCTCACACGGTGATAACATCTCTAATTCCAGGGCCCCTGGTTGCCATCTTCCTTCAACATATGTGGAACTGCTTTCCACTCGTGCCTCTCACGACATCAACTATATGAACTCTAGGTCGTTATTCAGGCTGCTTTCATCCCCACTTTCTGAGTGTGTGTTTTTTATGACTGCTTTTTGCAGAAGCACATTTGCTGAGTTGGCGCCTCACAGGTGGTTTGGTTTGTGGCATAGTTTAATAGCTATGAAACCATGGGTTCAGCTATTGGGTTGCAAAGAGTTGCACAAGTGGGTTTTCCTAGGACCCCAAATGACCCAGGAAACTGACACAAGGCAGGGACTGCACCTCACCAGACACCCCTTTCAAGAATGTGCTCATCCTGAAGAACATGCCCTACACCGAAGAACGGTGGTCTTCGGAGAACAGATCTGGTAATCCTCCAACTACCCTAAGGCATGTTTATTTCTGTTGCTATTTGGTTCATTTATTTTGCTTGGTTTCTTTCCTGTTCTTAGTGACCAAGGCATTTTATGAGTACTTGGACATGCAGTCATAGTTATTTTCTCTAGGAAATTTCCAACCTTTCAAACTCAGCAGAGATGTTATGGTCATTATGATTTCAATTGAATGTGGTCCCTAACCCCAGGTTGATGGCCATAACCCTTTTCCTTTTTCTTGCCACTCCTATTTGATTTATTTAGAATGGAGGAAGTAAGTGTGATGTTCTAATGATATTGTGGTAAGTTGAAATTCTGGGCCTGTAATTCACAGCCTTCTCTGATCTAAGCTCATTTTCCAGAAATGCCTGTTATTAGTGCAGGAGAATAAATTAATCCACGTTCTACTTATCTCATTACTCTCATAGTTTATTCATTCACAGGACATGTTATCTTCTATGTGCCAGGCGATAGGGATAACATGTTGAGCAAGATCCCCACCTTATGATAAGAAACCATGAAATTTTGTTGAAATATAGGTTTTGACATTTACTTTCCAAATCTTCATGCATTAAAAGGAGGAATAAGAAGAAGTAAGAACATTAATTTATTCAGACTTTCATTATCCACTCATTCAGAAAACATTTATGAAAGATATACTATATAATAGGTAGTGTACCAAATGCCAATAAAGCAAGGATAAAAAATATAGTTATATGCAAACCATATGCAAATAATGAATTTGACTACAGATTCATGACTGGCAAAATATTTTGGTTGTAAATCCCAGAAGCTATGGGAGTGAGAACACAAGCTTTTCTTATGTTGGTGGTGGGACTGGAACTTGATGTAGTCTTTCTGCAAGAGAGTTTGAATATCTCTGAAATGTTTAAATGCAATTTTACTGCTAAATATTTATCCAAAGAACACATCTCACACACAAAAATACAGAAATGTTCAGGTGCAAGGAAGCTAGCAACATCATTTGGGGTAGTAAAAAAACTGAAATGATCTACAAGTCTGTCAACAGAATTAAGGGAATGCTATGTGTCAGGGAATAAGAACGAGGGATAGAGCATTATCAACATTAACACATACAAAAGAGCCACAAGGTATACTGTTAAATTACAGAAGAGCAGGGCATAGAATATTTATAATATTACATGGACAGATATGCAAGAAACTATTAACACTTTATTCTGAACAGCCATGCAACAAGCTCTTAGAATGGGCACCAGTGGCATCTATTTGCTATCTTGATATTCACATGATAACGTCTACTTAGTAGGGCTTTCCCTGAGGGATGTGCTGATCCAAGATCTTTGGATATTTGCCTACAGCTAGAATCAGGAAGAAATAAAGATTAATGTATGTTTTCAAAGAAATGAGAATGTGAAAAGGGCAGAGGGAGAGAGAGGGAGAGGGAGACGGAGAGGGAGAGGGAGACGGAGAGGG
>PVJC01028402.1:0-2500 GCA_004026665.1 Murina feae
AGTAGTGAGATAAGCAGTTCAAACCATAAGTGTCAAGGAGACGATAAGTCAAAAAGGAGAGCAGACAAAAGGGAGGCATCTTGTTTACTTAACTTGAGCTTTGATCCTCTCCAGATGTTCAGGGAGGTGGGATTTAGGCAGTAACTGTAACAAAGATAATTAACTGCATGGCTCGGAATGCAGCTTCAGCCTCCCACACTTATTAGATTATTATTATAATAACTAGGTGTCTAGTGCACAAAAATTTGTGCCCTCAGGGGCAAGGGGGAGGAGTGGGTCCCTCAGCCTAGCCTGTGCCCTCTCGCAGTCTGGGACCCCTCGGGGGATGTCCACCTGCTGGTGTGCCTGGTGAGGGGCTGATGGCTGTTTGCAGGCTGGCCAAACCCCCCCAGTGGGGACCCTCACCCCATGGGGGTGTGGCCAGCCTGGGTGAGGGGCTGAGGGCCGATTTCAGGCTGCCCACAGCTCCCATTGACCCAAGGTCCCAGTGAGGCTGGCTGGAATCAGGTTTCTGGGGTTTATTTATCTTCTATAATTGAAACTTTGTTACCTTGAATGGAGGCCTAGGCAGGCAATGGAAGCCTCCTGTTTGCTTCAGCTCCGTGGCTTCTATAATTGAAACATTATTGCTTGAGCAGAGTTCCACTGGCCTAGTCAGGCAGTTGCAACAGAAGCCTCCTGTTTGCTCTAGCTCCGTGGCTGCCGGCCTCCATCTTGGCTGGGTTAATTTGCATACAGCCGCTCTGATCGGCTGGGAGGCGTGGCTTGGCTGGTGGGGTGGCTTAGGTGGCTTGGAGTGACGGTCAATTTGCATACTACTCTTTTATTAGATTAGATATTATTAATAATATATTTTCATTGATTTCAGGGAGGAAGGGAGAGGGAACGAGAAACAGAAATATCAATGATGAGAGAGAGTCACTGATCAACCGTCTCCTGCGCACCCCACACTGGGGATCTCGCCTGCAAACTGGGCATGTGCCCTTGACCGGAACTGAACCTGGGACCCTTCAGTCCACAGGCCAACGCTCTATCCACTGAGCCAAACCGGCCAGAACTAATACTATTTTTAAATTGATTTTTGTTTTTGTTTATCTTCATCAGAGGATACTTTCCCATTGATGCTTAGGGAGAGTGGGGGAGCGAGGGAAAGACAGAGAGAAACACCGATGAGCAAGAAACACATTGACTGGTTGCCTCCTACATGCACCCGACCAGGGCTTTGGGCCAGGGAGGAGCCTGCAACCAGGGTACATGCCCTTGACTGGAATCGAACCTGGGACCCTTTGGTCCATAGGCTGATGCTCTATCCACTGAGCCAAACCAGCCAGGCCCGTTCTTAGATTCTAATGTCATGAGGGCCAGGACCTTCCTTGTCAGGCTTCTCTCTGAAAAACACATGCCCAGCTCAGACGTTCCTGTAACAAAGGGCAGCCTGCCTGGCGCCTCAGCCCTGCCTCCCTGCCTTTCTCTCATCTTTCCAGTCTCTGCTTCAGCCTTGCTGACCATCTTTCCAGAGGGGACCTGGAGGGAGCTCAGAATTTCAGCGCTGACGTAGGGAAGAGATGTGGCCACGAGGTGGCAGTAAGCGCACAATGTGTAGTCCCTCAGCACAGTCACTGGCCGTCCTCCTCCACTGGGCTTTGTCCATGCCGTTCCCTCCGCCTGGAACACCCTTCCAGCCTCCCTTCACCTAGTTAACGTCCGCCCAACTTCCAAATCTCACATCGCTTCTTCAGCCAAGCCATCGGCGATCTCCGTGGTGAGCTCAAACCCTCCAGTGACAGGCTTTCAAAACGTGTTCTCTCTGCTACAGTCGCTGTGGTGGACATGGCTAACGGTTTCCCAGCATCTCAGTTTCCCGTCTTCCTTTAGCTCAGAGAAAACTCCTTTCCCGTTTTTGGAAGAACACATGCGACAGCCCGTATTCCCCCCAGCACTCCTGCTGGCAGACCTTCCCCCTTCCCCTCCCTCCTTGCCCACGGCCTCAGAACCAGATCTCAAACCCACATTTCGATCAAAGCGAAGCTGTTGATACGCAGCCCTGGACTTTTCAGCTGCGCACTGTTCAGTGAGAGAAGTTGAATTAGATGTA
Organism: Murina feae; assembly: GCA_004026665.1. Taxonomy (NCBI): domain Eukaryota; kingdom Metazoa; phylum Chordata; class Mammalia; order Chiroptera; family Vespertilionidae; genus Murina; species Murina feae. Next base: position 2,096 of record PVJC01028402.1, read on the forward strand.
GTTTTCTTGGGGTGTCTTTGTCACACCAGCTTCAAGTGCTCCCTAATCAACACAGTGAGTTGGCGTCTGGTTCCTGCTATGGTTTCCCTGTGAACCTCGTGAGAGTCGGGTTCATGTCTGCTGTTTCTCCTCACCGGGTGGGTCCCCAGCACCGGTGCCTGGCACACTGAGGGCCTTAATGTGTGAAAAGTGGACAAGGAGGGGCAGGGACAAATGGGGAAGTCCCAAGGGTGAGTCCCTGGGTTTGTGGGATGAAAGGGGCGGCACATGTGAAGCTAAGAGTATTTTTTTTAAATATATTTTATTGATGTTTTTAGAGAGAGAAAAGGAGAGGGATAGAGAGTTAGAAACATCGATGAGAAACATCCATCAGCTGCGTCCTGCACACCTCCCACTGGGGATGTG
>PVJC01028402.1:7500-22591 GCA_004026665.1 Murina feae
GTGCCCTGACCGGGGATTGAACCCTGACCTCCTGGTACATGGGTCAATTGCCCAACCACTGAGCCTCACCGACTGGTCAAGGAACACTTTCTCTTTAGCTTTCCTTTACAGGGTCCGTTTTCTCGTCCTCCCGCCTTCTCCCCCCCTCCCGATGCCACCACAATATCTCGTTTTCTTTGCTGTCAGCTCTGGCCCAGCTCCAGCCCTCCGATGTTCCAAGGGGCAGAACCCTGAACTTGTACATGTCACTCCCATGCAAGTCCTGTTGACCAGAGAGACACGGAGCTGCTATCTTGGTTGCCATAGCTCCAGCTGAATTCTGTCACCACGTAGAAGGGGACAAGGGCTGTAAAATAACTCGACGAGCAAGTTCTCACAATGGGCTCTGTCGCCAAGGGGCTCTGTGAGTCAAGCCTGTGGGAAGTGGCTTGAGAGGGCGTTGCAATGTGTAGTCACAACTTCCTGATTTTGACCGTGAGGCAGAAGCTGTGGGCACACATCAGCGGAGGGCTAAAAAAACGGCGCTGTTTTTGCATATATCCAGGAGGCAAGAGACCATTCGACAAACAGCAAAGCTCAAGAAAGATCTTCCAGAGAGAGGCTTCAGGGGCCACCATGACCCTCCCATTCCTGGCGCTGTTCTGCGTTGGTAAGTTTGGGGGGAGGGGAGGCCACTGTGGGTGGTGGTGAGTTGGGCTACGAGGCAACTGGACCTGGGGCACCTTGTGGGGCAGGTAACGGGTTTGGACGGGTGAGCGAAGAGCAGAAACCTTCATTTCCCCGAATGCCTATCACGCACGGGGAGTGTGTTGGGTGCTTTACACACCTCTCCTCTGTCTGTACGTTTCCCCAGTTCAGTCATTGCTGAACTTCCCCCTGTCACATGGCTGTATACCTTTTTTGCTGCTAATCCTCACCCGAGGGTATTTTCTCCCATCGATTTTCAGAGCCTGGAAAGGAGGGAAGGCTGGAGAGGAAGGGAAACATTGATGTGAGAGAGACACATCGACTGGTTGCCTCTCACACATGCCCACCCTGGGGCTGGGGGATTGAACCCGCAACCCAGGTTCATAAATCAAACCCGAGACCCTTCAGCCCTCAGGCCGACGCTGTAACCACTGAACCACACCGGCAGGGGCACATGTCTGTGTTCTTTCGTAAGTGATAATTCTTCTTCAGATTGCTTCAGGTTTTTCTTCTTTAAATTTTTATCAGATTTCTTTGATTTTTTTTTTTTTAGGGTGTATCTGAATTTATTGATAGCATAGTAGCCGCAGAGTCTTCAGATAAACGTGAAGATCCAGCTTTGAGTTCCGAATTCACAGTAGATTTCACACGATAGAGGCTCAGTTCTGAGTCACATACAACAAATCCATTGACCTGGTGTGGCGCCCACAGTATAGCAGGCTTGGTACCGCTCATGTTTACTGATGTGCTCAAAGCGTCCAGCTAGGTCCACTCACTGAATGTCTTGAACTGGAGCACACCGGCACCCTGATCTCATATTTTCAGTCTCCAAAACTTCCAGTTTAAACAAGGCCAGTGCTCACTTCCCATCGGGGGTGTCTGAGCAAAGGAAAGCCATGTTGCTCCTGTGTTCCTCGGCAGAAGATCGATAGCAGTGTTGTCCAACAGAAATACAGTGTGAATAATAGTTTTCTAGTAGCCACACGACTTAGGAGACGGCGCAGGGGCCGCACAGCCGCCTCCAGCCTGGTGGCTGCGCCCGTAACATGGGCCCACTCAACTGGGACCCATGACCCCACAGCCACGCCTCCGAGACACGTGGCCACGCCTCGGGCTCAGAAGGGCTGTTTTTATTTTTAAGAAGATATTTTTACTGATTTCATAGAGGAAGGGAGAGGGAGAGTTAGAAACATCAGTAATGAGAATCACTGACCGGCTGCCTCCTGCACGCCCCCTACTGGGGATCTAAGCTTGCAACCTGGGCATGTGCTCTGACCAGGAATCCAACTGTGACCTCCTGGTTCAAGGGTAGTGGCCCCATGGCAGTCCTCCTGATTGATTTTAGAGATAAAGGAAGCGGGAGAGAGGGGGAGAGGGAAATCTGTTGTTTCACTTATTTATGCATTCATTGGTGACTGCTGTATGTGCCCTGACCAGGGCTCAAACCCACAACCTTGGTGTATTGGGATGATGCTCTAACTAACTGAGCCACCAGCCAGGACATACATTATTTTCATGCTCAAAGCTAATTTAAATATTTTCAAAAACACTTCTATTAATGCAAAATCAATATCCTTCATCAAAAATAGAATAGAGTTGTCAGCAGTCAATGGGGGAAATAACATGATTGAGTTTTAAGAGTTACTGCTCCTGACTGTACACACTGGGCCACAATTTCCCCGTCATTTTTTTCTGAGAGAGATGAGTGAATACAAGCAATGGGTTGGGCCCTGACTGGTGTGGCTCAGTGGATAGAGCGTCGGCCTGTGGACTGAAAGGTCCCAGGTTTGATTCTGGTCAAGGGCATGTGCCTTGGTTGCGGGCACATCCCCAGTAGGGGGTGTGCAGGAGGCAGCTGATTGATGTTTCTCTCTCATCGATGTTTCTAACTCTCTATCCCTCTCCCTTCCTCTCTGTAAAAAATCAATAAAATATATTTTTTTTAAAAAAAGAAAGAAATGGGTTGGAGCCTTGGCTGGTAGCTCAGTTGGTTAGAGCATCGTCCTGATATACCAAGGTTGTGGGTTTGATCACTGATCAGGGCACATACAAAAATCAACCAATGAAAGCATAAATAAGTGGAACAACAGATTGCTGTTTCTCTCTCTCTCTCAAATCAATGAATACAAATTAAAATGAAAAGGAAAGGGGTTGGAAACTAGTATCCAGCTGTGGTATTCTTCTGTGATCAAGACAGAGACAGGCCCTGGCTGGGTGGAGCATTGACCCACACACCAAAGAGGTTGCTGGCTTGATTCCTGTTCAGGGCACACAGGTTATGGGTTCGATCCCCAGTCAGGGTGCGTATGGGGGCAACCAATCAGTGTTTCTCCCCCCACTCTCCCTTCCTCTTTCTAAAAATCAATAAAGACATATCCTCAGGTGAAGATTTAAAAAAACACAGAGATAGAATGAGAAGAGAATGACTTTCTCACAGAGTCAGTGTTAATCTTGTGTCTTTGTATGACTTCATGTTACATGTCTTAGACAAATTCTGCAGAACAGTCACATCCCCATTTTGCCTGTGAGGAATCTGGGACAACAGATGTGACACAGAAAGCCACTTGGCTACTAAATGGAGAAGTTCAATTCCAATCCTGGTCTGCAGTTCCAGACAGCAAGTTCCCACTGAGCCAGAATGGGAACTTTAGAAGGTGGTGATTTGCCCTGGACAGTGCGGCTCAGTTGGGTGGTGCGTTGTCCAGTTCGATTTCTGGTCGGGCCACATACCCAGGTTCCGGGTTTGATCCGCGGTCGGGATGCATGCAGCAGGCAACCAGTTAATGTTTCTCTCTCACACATCAATAAACATATAAAAATGCCAAAATAAGAATAAATGGTGGTAACTTGGGGTGGAAACATTTGTAGGGTGAATGAAGGACGCCGTGGCTGGGGAAACCTAGGGCAGGAAGTGACAGTGGATCCGATGAGCTCAGTAGGTGTTGGCAGAGAGGCCCTGGGCCATGAGGGCTCTCACGACTACTCCCCACCCGGTAACACGGCCGTCGTGGACAAGATGAGATCCGTGCTGGGAAGAGATGTGAAGAAAAGGGAACTGCTGGTGGAAATGTAAACTAGTGCGGCCGCTGTGGAAGTTCCTCCAAGAATTAAAAATAGGATTACCACATGAGCCAGCAATTTCGCTTCTGGGTGTATATATATCTGAGGGACGTGAAAAACAGCCTCACAGAGATATCTGCACCCTATGGTCATTGCAGCATTATTTACAATAGTGAAAACACCCAAAAAACTTAAGTGTCCATCAATGGATGAGTGGCTAAAAAAAGGAGACCTGTCGTCTGTCTTTCTGTCTATCCATCTACCTGCCATGTAGCTAGATAATGTAATATTGTTCAGCCATGAGGAAGAAGGACATTCTGCCATTTGCAGCAATGTGGATGCACCTTGGTGGTATTATGCTACGTGAGACAAGTCAGACTGAGAGAACCAAGTACCGCATGCTCTCATTCACATGCAGAATCTAAAAATGCCGAACTCATAGAAACATAGAGGAATGGGGGTTACCAGGGGCTGGGTGTGTGTGAGAGAAATGGGAGCTGTTGGTCGAAGGGTACAAACGTCCGGCTGTACGATGAGTAAGTTCTGGGGGTCTTATACCCGCACGGCAACTAGAGTTAACGACACTGTATTGTGTATTTCCAAGTTGCTAGGATGTGGCCCAGGGTCCCCTGTAGAGAATCACTGTTCTAAGCTCATCAAACGAGACCACCTGCCTTGGTGTCTAAAAGCACGCTTCCTGGGGCCGGTTTGGTCTAGAGCTGTAAGTGCGGCCACGAGATGGGAAAGGTGGGGGGACACAAGCATCACTCTCCCGAGTCATACGGGTTTTGGGGTTGAGATTTGCTCTGGAGCACCGAGGAGGTTACCCACGGCCGATGCTGGAGCCAGAGACGCACACGGCCACCCTGACAGGAGGAAGGCATACACGAGGGCAAAGGAGCAAGTTTTCAGCAGCCGATGCCCCTTGCCAGAGGCTTGGGGTCTCCCCACCGCTTTCTCCCTCTCGGTTGCTGTGGGTGGGTATGGTGCTGTGCTGAGAGGGCGTTTGGGGAGATCACTGCTATTTCTACTCATCAAAAATCCTTGCATATGATGCCCCCGGCTCATAAGGCTTCAACTTAGTCAACACGAAATTATCGAACCTTTGCAGAAACCTAGGCACTGGCCCGGGCACCGAGGATATATTCTCCGCCCTCGAGGGGCGCAAGTTCTAGTGACCTTACAAACTTTCCGCAGGGCATGAGGAATAACAGGCGTCAGTATAACCGAGGTGTCTTTTCCAGATGGCTTTTGCCACCAGTGATGTCTCTCGAGGTCTAGAATCGACAGCACCAGGGAGGGGAGAGGTCCTTTGCCCTCTACAATGTTGACACAATCAGGAGACACCTCGGCGACCACTTAGGGTGACAGAGACATTCCGAGGTGGCCGTGTCCCTTGTCTCCTCCACCATGAAATCCAGAGACAACATGGCAGGATATGGTAGAAGAGTAAGTGGGTAAAGGATGGATGACAGACCAGGGGCAAGGGGGGAGGCAGGGCAGGTAGGAGAGGGTCAAGGGGGGATGAGTGGTGGTGGAAGGAGACTTGAGGTGGTGAACACACAATACAATATACCGGTGATGTACTGTAGAACTGTACCCCTGAAACCTACATACTTTTATTAACCAATGTGACCCCAATGAATTGAATAAAAAAGGATGAATGATGGGGAGAAGTGGGTCAGTTCTGGAGGAGAACAGCAAGGCCATCCAACATCACGGGGGCACTGAGAGAGGAGGGGAACCTGGGGTGGAGAAGTGGGACAAGTGATAAAGGTGGAGTCACTGTGTAGCAGGTGGAAGTACACCTGTCCACATCCTGATTCCCAGGACCTGTGACTATTACGTCTCCTTCGGAGGCAAAGGAGAAGTGAGGTGGCAGATGGACCCAAAGTTGCTAAGCAGCTGACCTGAGAGAGAGGATCCTGAGTTCTCTGGTTGGTCCCAATGTAATCACAATGGCCCTCAAAGTAGTAAAGAAGAGAAGAGGAAGTCAGACTCGACCAACCATTGCTGGGTGTCTGGTGTGATTCAGTGGATAGAGTGCTGGCCTGTGGATCCAAGGGTCCTGCGTTCGATTCTAGTCAAGGGCATGTACCTCGGTTGCAGGCTCCTCCCCGGCCCGGGGCCTGGTCAGGGTGCATGCAGGAGGCAACCAATTGATGTGTTTCTCTCACATCGATATTTCCCTCTCTCTAAAACCAAGAGAAAAATATCCTCAGTGAGGATTAAGAGGAACATAAAAAAAGATGGAGGAAGAGGCCACAAGCCAATGCAAGCACTTCTAGAAACAGAGGGGCAGGGGGCGGATTCTCCCCTCGAGCCCCCAGAAGGAATGCAGTCCTGAGACATCTTGATTTTGGCCAGTGAGACCCGATGCTGGATTTCTCACACCGGCCGGATGGCAGGAGGACACACTGTGCTGTGATCAGCCAGGAACTGGGTGGCAATAGAGCAGCCCTAGGCCACTCACAGAAGCTGCAAACAGACTGTGATGCCAACTGCGTTCTCGGGAAGGGAGTTGGGCCTGATGGGGAATAGGATGATGAGGGGTCCATTCGCAGCAAAAGCCCTGGGTGGTCCTTGGGGAACAGGTCAGGGTGATGACGGGGGCTCCAGGCAGGAGCTTCTGTCTCATGGACGATTCCTTTGCAGGGCTGTGTGCTGGCCGAGACCTTAGAAGAGATGGTGAGTGTTTCCAAAGGAAAGCCTCCCTCTCCTTCACTCCCATTCCCCTCTCCCCTCTCTTTCTTCAGAAGGGCAGGTGAGTACATCTAATCCAGCCTGGACTCGGCTTCCTTCCAGGGTCACTTCCCAGGCCCTCCATCGATGCCTGGCCCAGCTCGGTGCTTCCCGCCAACAGTGATGTGACACTGCGATGCTCTGCTCCTGCCAGGGAGGTCAAGTTTGCTCTCAGAAAGAACAATGTTTCTGTGGAGTCCTCGCCATCTCCTCGCTCCCCAAGGGGCCTGGCAGAGTTCCACCTCACTGACCTAAAAACCAGTGACGCTGGAGAGTACACCTGTGAATACTACAGGACAGGGAGCCCCAACAGATGGTCACTGCCCAGCGATGTCCTTCTCCTACTGGTGACAGGTGAGGTCGGGGTGCTCAGAATGACACACCATCTCCCCAGCACAGGGATGAGGGAGGACCCAGAGATGAGAGAGGAGCAGGGGTCTCACCTCCAGTGTAGATGGGGAGGTGAGATGGAGAAGGACAGGAACAGAGCTGAGGGCCCTGCTCTCATCCAGGGCTTGGAGGAGGGACATCTCCTTCCTGAAATCAGAGCAGAAAGAGGGTGAGGCCAGGTGTCTGTCACTTCCCACACTCCATGGGAACCTGCCAGGACATCAAGCCTGAGCGGGGACCCAAGGCTGCTGCCCATGACTTCCGGGCTTCCTTCTCTTACAGGAGAATTATCTAAACCTTCCCTACACGCCCGCCCAGGGCCCAAGGTGACTGCAGGAGAAAACATGACTCTGCAGTGCCAGCTCCCCGGGCATGTGATACCACCTCAGATGTTTGCTCTACTCAAGAAAGGAGCCTCAACACCCATAAAGCTCCAGGGTTCAGCAGGAATGGAGACAGACTTCTCCCTTCCAAGTGTGACCGTCAGTGACACTGGGGCCTACAGCTGTGTGTACCACCAACCAAGGCCTCCTTTCTGGGCCTCAGAGCCCAGTGATGAGCTCATGATCTCAGTGACAGGTAAGGTTTTGACCATCAGGGGGACGATGGCTGGGTTATCTGCCAGCTGATGTTCTGCCACCTGGAGTTCATTGGAGGGAGGTTCCATCCCTACAGGACTCTGGAGCTTGGGAAAAATCACGTGGGGCACAGGAAGTCGGGGCCAGGATGCTGTGTAGGGATGGACAGGAACTTCTGGGAGAATCACAAGACAGGAAGGTGGGGGATTTGTGATACCTGGCCCCACTAGGAAAATAAGATCTAACCACAAAGTCCCTGCCTGGCAGGCCACCACTCATTTAGACTAAAGTGTGAATACTGTCTCCTAGAGTCATGTGGTAGAAGGTTCCAGAAAGAAGGTAGAGGAGGAGGGAGAGTAGCAAAGGGCCTGGGCAATACCTCTCCCAGACACACTCAGAGGCCTCCGGACAGATGCGCTTCATTTTCATTCTCTACCACTCGTGCCTTTTAGCTCAGCCAAGTGGAGGCTTTCTTTTCCTGCCTAGACTTTTTTAGAAAAGGGATGATTTTTTTAAAGTTGTGCTAAAAATGCACAATATAAAAGTTACCATTTTAACCATTTAAAAAAATCCTAGAATGTAAAGCTCATATCCTCACACAAGATATTTTCCCATTGATTTTTAGAGAAAGTGGAAGGGAGGGGGAAAGATGGAGAGAGAAACATTGATGTGAGAGAGACACATCGATTGGTTGCCTCCAGCATGCACCCCAACCAGGGCTGAGGATTGAGCCTGCAACTGAGATACATGCCCTCGACTGGAATCAAACCTGGGACCTTTAGTCCTTGGGCCGATGCTGGCTAGTGCCAACTGGCTAGTGCTGTAAAGCTCTTTTAAATTAAAGTATACTTGACATGCAATAGTTTCAAGTGTACAATATAGCGAGATTTCACACTTATATGCCTTACAAAGTGATCACCACACAAAGTCCACTATTCATCTGTCACCATACAAAGTTATTATGATACCAGAGGCCTGGTGCACAAAATTCATACATGGGTAGGGTCCCTAGGCCTGGCCGGCAATCAGGGCCGATCGGGGCCTTCCTTCCCCCGGCTGCCGGCTGTGGCCTTCCTTCATTCTGTGCCACACCCTTGTGATCAGCACACATTATAGTGGGAAGTCAAACTCCTGGTCAGTCAAACTCCTGAAGGGACAATTTGCATATTAGCCTTTTACTATATAGAACTAGAGGCCCGGTGCACAAAAGTTTGTGCACATGGGGGAGAGGGGGATCCCTCAGCCCAGCCAGTGCCCTCTAGCAATCTGGGACCCCTTGGGAGATGTCCACCTGCTGGCTTAGGCCTGCTCCCCAGGGGATCAGGCCTAAGCTGGCAGCCAGACATCCCTTTGGAAGCCCGGGGGCCCTCGGGGGATGTCCACTTGCCAGCAAGGAGCAGGCCTAAGCTGCAGTCAGACATCCTGAGCTCTGCTGAGGCGGGAGAGGCTCCCACCAACACCGCTGTGCTGGCAGCTATCAGCCTGGCTTGTGGCTGAGCAGAGCTCTCCCTGTGGGAGTGCACTGACCATCAGGGGACAGCTCCTGCATTGAGCGTCTGCCCCCTGGTGGTCAGTGTGTGTCATAGTGACGTCATTCCCAGTGGTTCTGTTGTTAGGGTCAATTTGGATATTACCTCTTTTATTATATAGGATAGAGGCCTGGTGCATGGGTGGAGGCCGGGTGGTTTGCCCTGAAGGGTGTCCCGGATCAGGGTGGGGGTCCCACTGGGGTGCCTGGCCAGCCTGGGTGAGTGGCTGATGGCCGTTTGCATGGAGGCTGGCTGGAAGCTGGTATCTGAGATTTATTTAACTTCTAAAGTTGTCAGGTTGCCCCTGACAACCCAGGCTCCCAGCACTTCCTTGAGCCCAAGGCTGGAAGCAGGTATCTCGGGCTTATTTATCTTCTATAATTGAAACTTTGTTGCCTTGAGCAGAGGCCACAGCTGGCCTAGGCAGAAAGGAACCTTAGCTTCCTCCATTGCCAGGGCAAGCCTCCTGCTTGTTCCAGCCCCATGGCTGCCAGCCACCATCTTGGCTGGGTTAATTTGCATACAGTAGATCTGATTGGTTGGTGGGCATGGCAATTGGCTGGTGGGCATGGCTTAGGTGTAGCATAGTGACACTAATTTGCATATTACTCTTTTATTAGATTAGATTATTGGCTGTATTTCCTATGCTGTACTTTATATCCCCATGACTTAACTTATATGGTAACTGTAAGTTTGCAGCTCTTAAGCCCCTTCACCTTTTTGCCCATTCTCCCACCACCCAATCCTCTGACAACTATTAGTTTTTCTGTATCTTATGAGTCTGTTTGTTTAGTTTGTTCATTTGCTTAGTTCTTTAAGATTCCACACATAAGTGAAATGATATGGTGTTTGCCTTTCTCTGACTTATTTCACTTAGCATAATACCATCTAGGTCTATTCATGTTATTAAGTGGCAGGATCCCATTTCTTTTCATGGTTGAGTAATATTCCAGTGTGACTGTGTGTACACACACACACACACACACACACACACACATATCTGCTTCTGCTTTACCCATTCATATATTGATGAACACCTAGGCTGTTTCCATATTTTGGCTATCCTATACAATAAAAGGCTAATTTGCAAATTGTCCCCTCAACCAGGAATTCAACTGGAAGTTTGACCAGGGCGTGGGGCCGGCCTGCCATCTGCCTGGAGCTCCACCCCTGATTGCCCCCTCTCCTCCCGAATCAAAACTAAAACTCTGTCCCCATTAAACAACTCCTCCCCATTCTCCCTCCCCTAGTCCCTGGCACCCACATTCTACTTCCTATCTCTATAAATGTGACTAGTTTAGACACCTCATGTAAGTGGAATCATACAGTATTTGTATTTTTGCCCTAGCCAGTTTGGCTCAAGGATAGAGTGTGAACCAGCAGACTGAAGGGTCCTGAGTTTGATTCCAGTCAAGGGCATGTACCTCGCTTGCACGCTCACTCCCCAGCCCTGGTTAGGGTGCGTGTGGGAGGCAACCAATCGATGCGTCTCTCTTACATTGATGTTTCTCTGTTTCTCTCCCTCCCTTCCACTTCCTTTAAAAATCAATGGGAAAATATTCTCAGGTGAGGATTAATAAGAACAAAAAGACACTTAATTGCAAGTGACAAAAATCTACTTGGAAGTAGCCTAGGAAAGGTGTGGTGGGGGAGGGTAATGCATTGGCCCACAGGATTAATGGATTGTTCAGTGCCCAACCGGGCACTGCTGACATACTGACTGAGCTGGGTAATTCTTGGGGGGGGGGGTGCATGCTGTATTTCATAGGGTGTTTAGCAGCATCCCTCACCCCTACTCACTACATGTCTGCCTTGCCACTTGTGACAACCGCAATGTCTCCAGACAGTGCCAGATGCTCCCTGGGAGGCCACATCACATCAGGTTGCAAACCACAGGCTAATAAACTAGTGAATTATGGGAAATGCATGGATGCCAGTGGTCTCAGGAACCAGAAGCACAGACTGATACTCTGCCTGATAGTTTACCTGACACGTTATTTCTGCTGTGTCTGTCTCACTCTTTGAATCTAGACTAGCTTCCTCTGCTGGGCAGACAGCACAGCTTTCAAGAGTCAAGTTCTGCAGCTTGCAAGTTCTATCCTCGAGAGGGGACTGACCCTCTTTCCCAGACCCCAAAGAGCTGGGGAGGGACTATGAATGGTCCTGGTCAATCCAGCCTCTGGCTCAACCGTGGGGATGCGCGCACTGGAGGGTGAGGCAAGAAAACCCCCACTCCATCCAGGGGGAATGAGAAGTTCCAAAGAGAAAAGAAGGGTGCTATTCTCTGGTGCTGTGATCTGAATGTCTGTGTCTCCCCACATCGACATGTTGAAATCCTAGGGCCCTAAAGTGATGGTATTTGAAGGTACGGCCTCTGGGAGGTGCTCAGGTCAGGAGGGTGGAGCCCTTGTGAATCACATTAGTGCCCTTATAGAAGAGACCCCAGAGAGCTCCCTGCCCAATTGTGCCCTGTGAGGACAGATGAAGTCTGCCTCCCAGAACGCCCTCAACTCTATCATGCTGGCATCCTGACCTCTGATTTCCAACCTCAGCACTGTGATGGGACAATGTCTGATGTCTGTAAGTTGCCCAGCCTGTGGTATTTGGTTGGTAGCCTGATGTACTGGAGTATGTAATGAGGGGGACATGTACTCAGCAAAGGCGTTTGCCACAGAGTTACAGACCCCTAGCCATGGGAAGAAACTCAGGGCACTAATGCTGGTGTGGAGACTACTAACACCAGGGAGAATTGTCCTCTCTACCCCATGCTGGGGCCATGGAGCCCAAGGTGAGGCAGTAAGTCCTGGTCGTCGGGACACCCTTCCTGCTCTATGGTCCATTTACCCTGTTCTGTTTTCTAGGTCAATAGGAAAGACAGTGAGTGTTCCTTCCAGGGATAGGTATCTGGGAGAAAAACATTCAAACAACCTGAACCACTAGGAAAGAAAGGAGCACCCTTCGCCTGGGTAAATAGCCCCATGGTTGGGAATGGTGTGAAGGGAGCTTTGTTTGCAAATAATTATAATAACCATTTGGTTTTAGTTGGGGCCCGTAACGAATAACCCATTTTCCCAGATTACTTAGCCTGTCTCTGTCTCCGTCTCCTCATCTGTTAAATGGGGTTGATAGTAGCACCTAACATGATGGACTCATGGCAAGAATCTGATGAGTCATTTTACCTAAATGCTTTCCACAGCAAATGCCATATGAATATTTGCTGTTATTATCATCACAAACATCCAAAACTTCTCCCTCTGAATTCTGAAACAGTCTTATTAAGGAATACATCTCTAATGGAAGACTTTCCAGAAAACAGTGGCCCAGAGAACCTGTGTCTCCCTCTCATAATAATGGTAAATGTTCTCATCATCACTATGTGGGGATCATGCAGGAGGCAGTCAATCAATGATTCTCTCATCATTGATGTTTCTCTCCCCGTCGCTTTCTCTCTGAAATTAAAGAAGCAAAGTGGGAAGAAGACAGACATAATAAGTTGGATCTGCTCTCCACAGGAGGAACTTTTAAATACTTTTGGTTATTCAACAAAATAATAGCCAAATTATTTTGCTGCTGATTAATCGTTTTTTCCATTCCTCCATTTATTCTGGCATATGAGGAACCTTGTGAGTTTCTTACTCAATGCTCGTAATTATTGCTGCTTCTGACACGCAGGTACCGATATACTAGTAAAAGGTGACCTGGAATGGCCGAGGCAACTGTTGTCAAGCTCAACCTACACCTTCCAGCTGCTGTCCAAGTCCTGAAAAGTGTCACAAGGGGTCACACTGAGGGAAAAAGGAGGATGTCAGTAGGGGTGTTCATGGAGGGCTGATAACTGGGGGCAGGTGCAGGGGTACATTACTGAAACAGACAAGGGTTCCCCTAGAGCCTTTCATAAGCCCCTGAGTTTTACGCAGCTATTGTGGGACCAGAACCCTGACCTGCTTCCACACCAGCAGGTTGAACTCATGGAGATGTGAGGGTCACTTGATGGGCCCCGGTGGGAGGCCGAGCAAGGTGGATGGCAGTAATCCCGACAGAAGAGAAGAGAGAAAACTGATATTAACCTCATCCATCATTTTCCATAAACCATTGGTTCTCAACCCAGTGACATAGGCAATGTCTGGTGACATTTCTGGAGGTCGCACTGGGCAGGGGGAGACTCCTGGCAGCTAGGAGGTAGAGACCAGAGATGCTGTAAAGTAACTTATGATGCGCAGGACCCCCTCCCCATAAAGAATTATCCAGCCCCACATGTCGTCAGTGCAAAAGTTGAGAAATCTTCTGTAAACCTGTCTAGTTTCCAGTTAGACAGCCGTGTTCTTGGCAGGGACTTTGGGGACGGACAACATCCTCTCCTTCAGTCCCTGGAGCCTTTAATTACTTAAAATGTGTGCCCCAAACCAGTGGCTGTTCAGGAAATATTTGTCACCTCCCTTGGCACCACCTGCTTCCAGGTCACTCGTGTGTTTCTCTCCCTTCACCCCGAAGTTCGATCTCTCTCCACGGTTTCCCAGTTATTCATTCCTTCTGAACTCGAGTGAGTTCAGCACCGCCTCTGGCTCTGCAGAAAGGAGCGCAGGAGGTGGGGAGGCTGAGGCACAGGAGGAGCTGGGATGACCAGCACCCCGCTTCCTGGCGGTGGCTCTGAGGGGGAAGCTAAGCCTGGTGAGATAGAGAAGTGAAGGCCCTGAGGCGGGACCGTGGGGAACAGAGGAAACGTGTGGTGCGACAGTTGGGAGGAAACTGCGAGCTCCCTGTGGCCGCTCCTTCTGAAGCGGGAACTGAAGGAGGGGCGCTTCCAGGGTCTCAGGTCCGTTTTCTTCTATTTTGTCAAGTCCGAGGCACGGACACCACAGCTGTGGACGATGAAGCAACGAAGGGTGCCACACGTGCAGAGCTACCGACGTCGGAACGCGGCCTCAGCCACACTCCGCTACTCACAGGTGCAGCTCCAGGAACCTCTTTGAGCTTAGCTTGCTTATCTATCACAAGCAGAACCCACTCTTCCCCTACTCTAAGCTCTCCATGCAGCAGGGCTACAAAATAGCTGCGTGGCTATGGGGGAGATGAAATGTTGGGTATGTGAGTAGGCACTCAAAACACACTAGGCTGGGTTCTTACTATTCTGTCCTCAGAAGCACTATAGAAGGGGGCGAGATACGCCATTTATCCTGGACGCACAGCCGTACCTGATGTGAGAGAATCCTGTCCAGTTGTGTTATTCTGGGTTCTCCAGAGAAATATAATCAGCATGTGTCATTCATTCATATATCTAATCTAATAAAAGAGTAATATGCAGAGGAGAAACAAGATGGCGGCATAGGGTAGACACCGTAAATGCGGCCGTGAACAACTATTTCAGAAAAACCTTGAAAAGAACACACGGACACCACTCGCACCCACAGGAAGGCTGGCTGAGTGAAAATCCTACAACTAGAGAAGAGTCTGAGACTCAGAGGAGCAGCGGAAGCAAAGTACAGAGGTACGGAGGCGCGTGCACGGGGCTCGGGGAAGGGCTGGCGCCGGGGGACGCGGTTCTTTTCCAAAACGGAGAGAGCCACAAGTTCCCAGCGGCTCTGAACTCCAGTTCCAAGCGAGTTTCTAAGGACCCAGACACCCAGAGAAGGGGGACTGACTGGCACCAGAAGGAAATCCAAAACGGGTTTCTCTCAGCGTTGCTTGCAGCAATTACCGTGGGACACAGAGGCCTGGTGTCTCAGCACAGCGCTGAAAAGCGCCATAGCTGTTTGCTCCGCCCTGCCCTGCCAACTCCCCGAGGCCCCGCCCCTCCCAAGCTAACTCAACACCTCCTTAAAGATACAGGAGCCAGCCCCACCAGAGTGGGACTAACCTAAACAAAACAGATCCACAAGGAACACACTCGGGGCAGATGCAGTGAGCACAAAAGCTCCACTGAAACAACTCTTGCCCCATAAGGGTGTCTCCAGCACAGAAATTCTCCCACTGTAGACACAGCTGACTCTCATAACCAAGTGGCTTAGAGGTTAATCCCTCGCAGTGATCGCCTAACTCAGCAAGGGACACAGCCAAAATGCGGAGACAAAGACAAATGACAGAAATGGAGGAAAGAAAACGACAGGA
>PVJC01028403.1:0-22589 GCA_004026665.1 Murina feae
TTTAAACAGTCCGAGTTAGGGTAGAACAGTTTAAACAGTCCGAGTTAGGGTAGAGCAGTTTAAACAGTCTGAGTTAGGGTAGAGCAGTTTAAACAGTCTGAGTTAGGGTAGAGCAGTTTAAACAGTCCGAGTTAGGGTAGAGCAGTTTAAACAGTCTGAGTTAGGGTAGAGCAGTTTAAACAGTCTGAGTTAGGGTAGAGCAGTTTAAACAGTCCGAGTTAGGGTAGAGCAGTTTAAACAGTCCGAGTTAGGGTAGAGCAGTTTAAACAGTCTGAGTTAGGGTAGAGCAGTTTAAACAGTCTGAGTTAGGGTAGAGCAGTTTAAACAGTCCGAGTTAGGGTAGTTGCAGGGATGGTGCACTTTTGACTTGAACTAACCTTTGGCCAGATACATTGAAACAGCTGCTCAGTACAGACTGTGATCTGCTGGGATGATAGTTTGGGTCTGAGATCACAATGCTTTTAATAATGCCATTAGATTGGGTGATGTGCTCAATCAGAGGTTGGGACAGTGGCCTATACCCTGTGACCTAGTATTTGAATGGCTAAATTATGAAAATTGCTCTATAGTAATGTTGAGAAAGCTTAAAGGAAAGTGTATAACTTGTTATTTAATAGTTCTTTTCTGCTGATGGATGAATGCATATGATTCAAAATCCAAGAGGTTTTAAGGGGATATACTACAGTTTTCCTCCTCCCCTCCCTCCCCCTCCCTCCCCCTCCCTCCTTTTCCTGCTTCTTGGGTATCCTTCCAGAAAAATGTACATTTACTGCTGACTTTAACACTTGTTTCTTTTACCGTAGGACCTTATGGATTTTCTAAACCCCAATGGTAGTGACTGCACGCTAGTCCTGTTTTATACCCCTTGGTGCCGATTTTCTGCCAGCTTGGCCCCTCATTTTAATTCTCTGCCCCGGGCATTTCCAGCTCTTCATTTTTTGGCCCTGGATGCATCTCAGCATAGCAGGTATCTTCCCTTCGTTGGGTTTCCATGTTTCTGTATCATTCCAAATCATCCTTTGGAATGACTGGTGGCAACTGTTCGGAGGTGGCAATTAAGTGAAATGCAGAGGAGGTAGGCATGAGCTTTTTAGAGGGATTGAAGGAAGGGAAAGACAGATGTGAATGGACTGAGGAATGTCGACTGACTGAGGAAATTGATGGCTCACTTTATGGAGGTCCCTTTGAGGAAGGAGGACAGATCCCTGTGTGGTGGCAGTGCAGGGGCCGGAGGACTTCCTGGGATCCTGGAAGAACGAATTAGCAGAATCAGTCACAAGTAAGATCTTCCTTTGTGACTTTATCTGCAGTTTAGGTCAGCCTAAACTGACAGCCTAACTCTCGGCACCCCCATTTTGTTTCTACTTAGAATTTCTTTTCCTTTTTCTTTTCTCTCTTTCCCTCTTAACATTAATTTTTTGCCTGAATATGCCTTAGTAGACATTCAACAAATTAACTCAGTAATTAATTTAGCCCTTTAAAATGACATTTACCATTGTTTTTTGTTTTTGTTTAAATATGTTTGGTGGATGTCTCTCTTTTTTAAATGTTCAATAAGTTGTTGAGAACATTGCTCAGATAATATATGTAACCCCTAAGTGCTATGACTATGCTTGGGTTATAAACTGCATGCTCCTCATCCTCTAAATCTGATGTTCCTTAGCAAGAAAGTGTTGTGTGTGAAAGAATTTGGAAAGACTGGATGATGGTCAAGTTGGTGTAAAATTGAAGTTGAGTAAAACTTGATTAATTTGTGCTGCATTGATATTTGTGTAGGTAAGGTAACTGCCAGTGTTTCCCTGAAACTGTTTACGAAGAAAGAAATTGCCCCTCAAATTAGAAATTCTCACATAGGCTTCAGGGAAATATCTAAGTGGCCTAGCCTAAGAGAACAGGTTGATGGGAAGGACAGTCCAGGTCAACGTCCAGCTTTGACTGGACCCTCCACTGCTCCAGGCTGGCAGGGCTGGCTCTAGCACCTGCTCAGTACTCTTGTTTTAGGTCTGGTACTACGATCCGTATCTCCCACCGCCACGCCCATTGCCTGCAGACTTTTATCATCTGCTTTGTTCCTTCATTTCCATGCATTCTTCTCAGTGTCTGATAGGGGGTCTTAATTATGAAGAATAAAGGATACTTGTTTTTAATATATGGCGGTGTGGGATGAGTTTGTCTCATATATGAATATTTTAGTTAAAGCATGTTTACAAAAGAACAAATCCTGATTGTCTAGTATTACTAATGGGGAAGCTGAAGTTTAAAGAGGCTTAGTAGTCTTCAGGCCACACAGACGACTTGGTTCACTGACAGAACTGAGCCTTGAACCCAGAACATTTTGATTCGGAGCTCCCACCGTTGCTCTGTATTGTGTAAAGGTGAAACAAAACCACGCAGGTCAGGTTACTTCCCAAACTCCCTGCCCTAATTGTGAACTTCCTGGTGTGTTTGTTAGATCATAGACTCCTTCTCGGCAACTTTCCCACAGTAATTGCTTACCATAAGGTGGATCCTGTATGAGATGGAGGTGGGCATTCTGGAGAGTGAAATGTCTCTGTCAAGTCAATTGACAGTGTTTTGTCTGTGAGTTAGAACTGTTTGATCTGGCAGTAAACTCACACAGTGGAGTACTTGTGTCACGTGCAGTTCCATATTGGAATAGCAAGCACTGCAGCGGAACAAAATGCCCCCAACCGCGGCCCCTAGGGAAGGTGGTCAGAAACAACTGCAAGGCTGGAGTTTGAATATCGGAAACCTCCACACAAGACCGATCCTATCTCATTTATTGCCATCCATTCTGATATGGTAACTGAGAAAGCCCATTGTTAATGCAGGTTTCTGTCTTTTTCTTGTAGCCTTTCCACCAGGTTTGGGACCGTAGCTGTTCCGAACATCTTGCTATTTCAAGGAGCTAAACCAATGGCGAGATTTAATCATACAGACCGAACATTGGAAACACTCAAAATCTTCATTTTTAACCAGACAGGTATGTGGAAATAATAAGCTGTAGAAGACATTTTATTGCTGGGTGTGTGCCTTCTGTGGGTTCCAATCTGCCATCATCCTTACGTGAAGGATTCAAGATTGCTTTGAGATGTAAAACTTCTAATAAACTTGTATGTGCCTGTTAAATGTCTCTCAGTCAGTAACAAGTATAACATGAGTAGGTAATTTTAATATGATTAAAGATATCTTTTTTTTTTTTTTTTTTAAAAAGGACAGCCCTAGCTGGTTTGACTCAGTGGATAGAGCATAGGCCTGCGGACTGAGGGGTCCCAGGTTGGATTCCAGTCAAGGGCATATGCCCAGGTTGCAGGCTCGATCCCCAGTAGGGGACGTGCAGGAAGCAGCTGATCATTGATTCTCTCATTGATATTTCTATCCCTCTCCCTTCCTCTATGAAATAAAAAATAGGACAACTTTATTGAGATAGAATTCTCATATCATATACCTTTAGATACCTTTTTAGATCCATTTTTCATTTGAGTGTAATGTTTACACAAAAATATGCATCTGTCAGTAGTGAACTGGGTGATGAATTTTCACAAAGTGAACACCTTGGGTAATAGCACTCAGATTCAGAAAGAGAATATCACCAGCCCCGCTTCAGCACCACTGCTCCTGCCCTCCCTATGGATAACCACCATCTTGACTCTCAACACCACAGGCTGCTATTACCTGTTGTTGAACTTTATGTTAATGAAGACAGAGTCTAGATTGTTTGTATGTGGCTTATTTCACTTTTTATTGATTTCAGAGAGGAAGGGAGAGAGATTGAAATATCAATGATGAGAGGGAATCATTGATTAGCTGCCACTGTATGCCCCCCACTGGGGATTGAGCCTACAACTCAGGCATGTGCCCTTGACCAGAATCCAACTCGAGACCCTTCAGTCTGCGCAGGCTGACGCCGTATCCACTGAGCAAGACCGGCTAGGGCTTCACTCACTTTTATTTATTTTTATTTTTTATTTTTTAAATATATTTTATTGATTTTTCACAGAGAGGAAAAGAGAGGGATAGAGAGCTAGAAACATCGATGAGTGAGAAACATAGATCAGCTGCCTCCTGCACACTCCCCACTGGGGATGCGCTGGCAACCAAGGCACATGCCCCCGGCCGGAATCGAACCCGGGACCCCTGAGTCCGCAGGCCGACACTCTATCCACTGAGCCAAACAAGTTAGGGCCACTTTTATATCTATAGGATTCTTCTGCACTGTTGTGTATGGTGATGTTTTTTGTTGCTGTATAGTATTCCATTTATGAATCCTTTTGCAGATACTATTTTAATTCCTTAATATTTCCCAAACCAGATGGCCTTGTACACTGAAGAAATTTCCTTCATTGGAAAAGTCTATCCCTCAAAAGCTTTAACATCTCTATAATGAGCATCCATCTTTTCCTTGAAGTATATCCCCTGAAAATAAATACAAATTATAACACACCTTCCATATATATTAAGTTGTATGTAATTACTTATGTCTAACACTAAATAACAAAGAGTTGAGTGACCTCATAGGAGAAGAAGGCTTGTAACCAGGTGGTTAGCTATTTCAAGTCTGGTCATTCAGATTGATATGGGGAAAGGGAGCTATTTTATTCAGTGCTCCTAGAAAAACCTAGGATACCAATGAAACCGGTAATCACTGATCCCAGTTGTTATTTGCACTAACAATTCTTTTAGTAAATTTTAGAAGCATTTTGAATTTTGCATTACTTAACCTGTGAAAACCTTCTTTAGGCTCCTGAGAGTAGCTTTACTAGTTACTTGTTGGACTTTGGTTTCAAAAGAGAACAAAATACAACTCTTGCAATGCCCCGATGAGCTCACAGAAATTCTAGTGTTTTAGCTTGGAACAGCGGCATGGATTCCTGTTCCTTTGATGTGGTAGGGAGAAAGGCAAGTTACAAATTACATGGACAGGTGAAACCCATCCCAGCTATATTACCAGTGGTGTTTAAGACTGCATGTCATTTTGCATACCATGCAAAATACTTCAGGAAGACCTGTAGTGGGTATGTTTTCTATCTGATTTGATATCATTGTTTTCTCTTGCAGGTATAGAAGCCAAGAAAAATGTGGTGGTAACTCAAGCCGACCAGATAGGCCCTCTTCCCAGCACTTCGATAAAAAGCGTGGACTGGTTGCTTGTATTTTCCTTATTCTTTTTAATTAGTTTTATTATGTATGCTACTATTCGAACTGAGAGCATTCGGTGGCTAATTCCAGGACAAGAGCAGGAACATGTGGAGTAGAGATGGACTGAAGGAAGTTGTAAAGAGGAATTTCAATCCTTCATTTCAGAAATTAATGCTGCAATTTCATACATCTTCTCCAGTGAAGAGTTGATTTACAACTTCAAAGAATCATGTGTTTATCGAACTGTTAAATGTGTAAAAAAATTTATAAACTGGTGTTTTAACTAGTATTGCAATAAGCAAATATAAAAATACTCAGTAGAATTCATCATTCTTGTTTTTACTATTTGAACATAATCCAGTATTTTAAGGGAATTATCCAGTTTGAAATGTGAAGATGTTTTTGGTGGAATAATGAGTAGAATGACAATCTGCTTACTATATGAAAGGCAGAAATAGGACTTTCAGGTTAGAAAACTTTTGATTTCTTATATGTCCAAAAAGGTTGGTTTTCTGTTCATTTGCAGTTTCTCACTCAGATTTTAAGCAGGAAAGTATTGTTACAGAAAGAATAAACTAGAATTGATAAGTATGACCGTATAAGTAGCAACTAATGGAAAAATAAGAGTTGTTTGTGACCTCTAATTTCACTAAAAGAATTTTAAGTGGCTTAAGAAGCTTTTTCTGGGTAAGGCAGCTATTAGGAGAAAGTCAATGTTATTATCACAACGGAAGCTTCTTTAGTAACAGTTCTGTGCTAAAGCATAACTTAATTTTAGTCATAGTTATCTAACCAGCATGCATTAATTGAACCTTAAAATGTTAGCACTCTGCTAGGTTTAGTGAGAGCCAAAAGAAATAAAAACACTATTCTTGCCCACAAGTTTATTCTAGTCTAGTTTTAGGACACACATAGAAAACAGATAAGATGTCATTTATACAAACTTTTTGAAAAGCTGTTTTTAAAAGGTCCCTTAAATTCAGATGAAAATCGATCACATGATGATACATTACTCTTATACTGATTTTTTTGTATTTTATTTACTTAAAAAATAGTTTTATTGATTTTAGAGAGGAAGGGAGAGGCATAGAGATAGAAACATCAATGATGAGAGGGAATCATTGATTGGCTGCCTCCTGAATACCCCACACTGGGGATCGAGGTAGCAACCTGGGCATGTGCCCTGACAGGAAATGGAACCTTGACTTCCTGGTTCATAGGTTGATGATCAACCACTGAGCCACAACGGCCTGGCGATTATTTGTGTTGTAGAGAGTTTATTTCATAAGGCAACCTAAATTTTATGGAAATAGAACCTTTTAGATGAATCTTCTCAGCATTATATAGGATATTTTAAAACTTTATGTCATGTTGTGGACAGCTATGGCTGGGTTAGTCACTAGAGGCCCGGTGCACAAAAAATTTGTGCACTTGGGGGAGGGGGGTCCCTCAGCCCAGCCTGTGCCCTCTCACAATCTGGGACCTGTCAGGAGATGTCCACCTGTTGGCTTAGGCCCACTCCCCGGGGGGATTGGGCCTAAGCTGGCAGTCAAACATCCCTCTAGCAGCCCGGGGCCCTCAGGAGATGTCCACTTGCCAGTGGGGAGCAGGCCTAAGCTGCAGTCAGACATCCTTAGCACTGCTGAGGAGGGAAAGACTCCCACCACCATTGCTGTACTGGCAGCCTTCAGTCTGGCTTGTGATTGAGCAGAGCTCCCGCTATGGGAGTGCACTGATCACCAGAGGGCAGCTCCTGCATTAAGCATCTGCCCCCTGGTGGTCAGTGTGTGTCATAGTGAACAGTTATTCCCAGTGGTTCTGCTGTTAGGGTCAATTTGCATATTACCTTTTTATTATATAGGCTAGATGCCTGGTGCATGGGTTGGGACCAGCTGGTTTGCCTTGAAGGGTGTCCTGGATCAGGGTGGGGGTCCCACTGGGGTGCCTGGCCAGCCTGGGTAAGTGGCTGATGGCTGTTTGCAGGCTGGCCACAGCCCCTTGAAGGTGAGTGTCCCCCCCCCGGGGTGCCTGGCCAGCCTGGGGTGAGTGGCTGAGGGCCGTTTGAAGGCTGGCCACAGTCCCTTCAACGTGGGTGTCCCCCCCTGGGGTGCCTGGCCAGCCTGGGTGAGGGGCTGATGGCTGTTTGCAGGCTGGTCACAGCCCCTTCAAGGTGAGTATCCCCCTCTGGGGTGCCTGGTCAGCCTAAGTGAGGGGTTGAGGGCCATTTCCAGGCTGGCCACATCCCCTTCAGGGATGGGGCCCCTGCTGGGGTGCCTGGCCAGCCTGGGTGAGTGGCTGATGGCTATTTGCAGCAAGGCTGGCTGGAAGCAGGTATCTGGGATTTATTTATCTTCTATAATTGAAACTTTGTTGCTTTAACCAGAGCCCAGGTTGGGTTGCCTCTGACAACCCAGGCTCCCAGTGCTTACTTGAGCCCAAGCCTGCTGGAAGCAAGTGTCTGGTATTTATCTTTAATTGAAGATATCTTTAATTTATCTATAATTGAAACTTTGTTGCCTTGAGCAGAAGTCACAGCCAGCCAAGGCAGACGAGAACCTTAGCTTCCTCCATCGCTGGGGCAAGCCTCCTGCTTGTTCCAGTTCCATGGCTGCCAGCTGCCATCTTGGGTGGGTTAATTTGTATATAGTCACTGATTGGCTGATGGGTGTGGTGATTGGCTGGTGGGCATGGCTTAGGTGTAGTGGAGTGACACCAGTTTGCATATTACTCTTTTATTAGATTTAAAAACTTTATGTCATGTTGTGGACAGCTACAGCTGGGTTAGTCACTGGCAGGAAGGAACTGTGGCTCAGAACAGTACCATTATTATTTCCACTTTACAAATGAGCAAACCTAACACAGAGAGGTTTAACAAATCACCCAGGTTACACACACAGTAAGTTGACGAAGCTGGGATTTGAACTTTCATATGTATGTTTCTACACTTAAATGTAGGGGGAAAACATCTAGTAATTCCATTTCTCATAATAACCAACACTTGAATATTACTGTGTGTGTGCCAGGTATTGTTTTACATATAGTTTCATTTATCTATATAATAGCCTTATGAGATTGGCACTATTGTTTAGTATCATCATTTTACAGGAGAGAAAATGAGGCCCCAAGTAACTTGGCTTTTGGTCATGTGGCTCCCAGCTACAGACTTAATTGTATGTGGGACACAGCTTCAGACTTAAACATATGTGGGATGGTCCCCTGCCCTACCTCAGTGACATGGCCTAAGCAACCATGGTATGTATTTTCCTCTAGTCTTCCTGTTACATGTTTCTCACAGCTAGTCATAATATAGCTAAAATTTTGTTCTTTGTGGGTTCTTTTTCACCCTTAACAAATAGTATTTCATTGTTGCTAATAGTTTTCCTAACCATCTACACTAATAAAAGAGAAACATGCAAATTGGTGTGACTCTGCTACACACCAAGCCATGCCCACCAGCCAATCAGAGTGACTATATGCAAATTAACCCAACCAAGATGGCAGCCATGGAGCTGGAGCAAGCAGGAGCCTTGGTTGCCCTGGAAATGGAGGAAGCCAAGCTTTCCACCTGCCCTGGCCAGCTATGGCCTCTGCTTAAGGCAACAAAGTTTCAATTATAGAAGATAAATAAATCCCTGATATCTGCTTCCAGCCAGCCTCACTGGGAGCTTGGGTCACTGAGGGCCTTGGCCAGCCTGCAAACACCATCAGCCCCCCACCTAGGCTGGCCAGGAACCCCAGTGGGAACCTCAACCTGATCTGGGACACCCTTGAAGGCAAATCAGCCGGCCCCTACCCATGCACCAGGCCTCTATCCTATATAATAAAAGGGTAATATGAAAATTGACCCTAATAGTAGAATGACTGGGAATGACTGGTCACTATGACACACACTGACCACCAGGGGGCAGACACTCAATGCAGGAGCTTCTCCCTATGGTCATGCACTCCCACAGGGAGAGCTCTGCTCAGCCACAAACCAGGCTGATGGCTGCCAGTATAGTGGTGGTGGCAGGAGCCTCTCCCGCCTCCTCAGCAGGGCTAAGGATGTCTGACTGCAGCTTAGGCCTGCTCCCCACTGGCAAGTGGACATCCCCCAAGGGCTCTTGGGCTGCCAGAGGGATGTCTGACTTCCAGCTTAGGCCCAATCCCTGAGGAAGTGGGTGTAAGCCAGCAGGTGGACATCCCTAGAGGGTTCCCAGACTGTGAGAGGGTACAGGCCAGGCTGAGGGACCCCCCGCAAGTGCACAAATTTTTGTGCACCAGGCCTCTAGTGACTATATAGTAGTCCTTAAAGTAGATTTGGCAGTGGTTTCCCAACCTATCTGTTGCTGGATTTATGGTTGTATGTAGTCTCATTTCCTCTGATTCCCAGAGTGGGAGTTATTCTACTAAAGATACAGGAATTTTCGTGCCTTTGATATGGAATGGAGCCCTGCTGTATCTAGTCTGGGCTGTAAGACTCCCAGGATGACCAACAGATCCACAGCTTTGCTTCTGTCACTTAGTTGAGACAAGCTACATGGGGTTCCCATGGAGGAAAATGTGGAACAGGCTGTTCCTTGGAGGGGAGGTTCAAGAGTAGAGAGTTAAGAATAAAAACAGAACAGAGTATTAGCCAGGGAGCACTGGTATTAAGGGGAAGCACAGGATGGAACAAAATTTATAATAATAAAAGCATGCTAATTAGACTGGATGACTTTTGGGACGAAGCCAGGGCTGCGAGGGAAGCTGGTGCGGGCAGCCAGAGGAAGGAAGGCCTTCTCTTGCATGAATGTCATGCATCAGGCCTCTAGTTTTTATATAAAAAGAGGCAGAGCAAGACCAGCTCCAATCGTGCCAGTCCCTCATGGCTAGCTGGTGCTTCCAGCGGCCAATTGCCTACCCTGTAAGTGCCCCAACAGGAACCCTCTCCCTTGGAGTGTGAAATACTGAAAGCTGGGGCACGTCTTCAGGCTATTGACATACGTGCTTAAGCAGAATAAAGGAGTACACACTGAGCCTGAAATGGAAGGCTATTCCTACATAGGGTGAGAAGCCTGGCACACACTGCGGGCTTTGTTGGTAAGGAAGTGTTCCAGGCCCAAGCCCATCCTTCTGTAGCCTAGCAGGGGTTGAAAGACAGGAGGCTGACTTTCCCAACGTGTCTACTTCAAGGGCTCTGCCCAGTAAATCTTTACTAAGAGATAAATCCTATTATTTGGAGAGCTACATGTGAGGAAAGAGCATTTACAGCCCCTACAGGTAGACATCAATTCTCCTGGGCCTTACTAGTATCCTGCTACTTTCGTGACTAGAGCTGAAATGCCACAGTCACAGTGGTGGTAGCAACAGAAAATGATGAAATAAACTTACTGAAAATGAGGAGGGGACTTTAAGGGGATTCCAGGACCCAATTTGCAATGTTGCGGTGGTAGGGTTTCCCTCACAACAAACGACTAGCAGGGTGTCCAAGAATTCAACTCCATTCTGACACTCTACCCAGAGATAGTATCAGGTTCCATAGCTTAAGGGTTCCGTCCCAGAGGCCATCTTTACTCTCTACCCTACAGAAGCCAGCTGTAAGCAGGGACTGTACTTCTAATGGATTGGCTATAAACCGGAGGTTCCCACAACCCACTCCTTGGGTTCGATGAAGTTGCTGGAAGGGATTACAGAACTCAGGAAAAACCCGTTTACTCACCAGACAAGTTCATTACAAATGATATTAAAACATAGAAGAGATGAAGCCAGATGAAGAGATAACCTAGGGTTAGGTCCTGAACAAAGGAGCGTCTGTCCTCATGGAGCCTGGAGCCCCCACAAGGTGGCTCACCCCCACAGAGGTCGGGGGTAGGACTAAGAGTTCCAATACTAATCACAAGGTTGGCTCCATAGGCCTCGTTCTTCCGGTGCCTTCCAAAAATGCACTCATTACCATTTTTTTTAAATATATATTTTTATTGATTTTTTACAGAGTGGAAGATAGAGGGATAGAGAGTGAGAAACATCAAAGAGAGAGAAACGTCGATCAGCTGCCTCCTGCACACCCCCTACTGGGGACGTGCCCGCAACCGAGGTACATGCCCTTCACCGCAATCAAACCTGGGACCCTTCAGTCCGCAGGCCGATGCTCTATCCACTGAGCCAAACCAGCCAGAGCCTCATTACCATTTTAACAAGACACCTTTATCATGCTCAACGCTTAGGGAAGACCAAATGTAAATCACAACATCATGGGCTCTAACTTGTTCACACCTACCCGTTCATTTCCCCCTTTCTTTTGAGGGCACTTTTATTAAAGCGAGGGACAGGGAAACAAGGAAAGGCCAGGAGAGACTAGGTGGGGCTGCTTTGGCTCTAAAGAAGTTATGGTAAAGAAGTGAGCCAAGTAGGGGACTTCTGTCAGCTCACCGGAGAGTCGGAACAGATTCAGGGGGTTGGCCTGGGACAGCTGCCGCCGCCCACTGCTCCCCTGGTGTAAGTGTTGTGGGGTCCCTTAGAGTTGAGGAGAAGCTTGCCAGTGGAGGAAGAAAAGGGGAGAGGTGTGGCATGCTCCCAGTAGATAGCACACCTCATTTTTCAGCTCTTAATGAGCAAGTCTGTACAGCACTTTTCATGACTGTAAACACTCATGGTAAATATTGGAAATACAACGTTTAATTCCACTCCTAGTCTCTATCCACCCGAGGCAGGGCAACTAGAACGTCTTAGATCAATGCCTTGAGACCAGTGGCATTTGATGAGGGCCTCCAGTGAGATTCTCCCTGAGTTTTCATCCAGTGGGCAAAAGTGAAGAAGGTGGTTCCGGCCATTAAGTTTCAGGCTATTTTGAGGTCAAAAGAGCTTTATTTTTCCAAATCCATAGGGGAAATAAAAGCTAACACTAAAATAAGCCAGTTGGAGAAGGATAAATACCACATGATTTCACTCATTTGTGGAAGGAACATAGTGAACAACATAAACTGATGAACGAAAACAGATCCAGACAGAGATGCCGTCTCTGTCAAGTAGACACAGACACTAGGGGGGTGAGAACATATGCTGGGGGTGGGGTGGGGTGGGAGTGGCCAAGGAGAGCCCAATGGGGGAAAAATAATATTGTAATATCTATGTATGGACCAACGGGGGTACTTGAAATACCAGGGGGACCACTCTGTAAAGTATATGATTGTCTAACCACTATGTTGTACACCTGAAACTGATACAGAATAATATTGAATGTGAAAAAATAAAAACATCCCCTTTTGGAAAAAAAAAAATGACAGGCCCTTTGGCTCAGAGGATAGTGTCGGCCTGCAGACTGAAGGGTCCCAGGTTCGATTCCAGTCAAAGACACATGCCCGGGTTGTGGGCTCGATCCCCAGCAGGGGACATGCAGGAGGCAGCTGACCAATGATTATTTCTCATCACTGATGTTTCTCTCCCTCTCCCTTCCTCTCTAAAATCAATAAAAAGATATCAAACAAACGCTAGTAACTGCTAAGCTGAACTTAAATGGACTCACCCTTTAAAAAATTCTTGAGTGTATTGTTATATACTCTGCAAAATTGCTCATTATTAATTTGCTTAAACTAGTTAAGAAAAGATATAAGTGAATATACGAAGAATCGCATTTTAAAGGGTGAATTTTAAGTTATGTGAATGACATCTCAGAAAGACAAAAGGCAAAACATGATGAGAATAAAATATTAATGAACACACACACGTAAAAATGCCCTTAAAAACACCCCTCTTCAAAATGACACAAAATGCGTCTAAAACCATCAACACGGCCCTCGCTGGTTTGGCTCAGTGGATAGAGCGTTGGCCTGCGGACTCAAGGGTCCCAGGTTCCACTCCAGTCAAGGGCACGTGCCTGGGTTGCGGGCTCCATCCCCAGTAGGGGGCGTGCAGGAGGCAGCCGATCAATGATTCATCATTGATGTTTCTATCTAGCTCTTCTTCTCTGAAATTAAAAATATATAAAAGAAGATAAATCCGTCAACATGTATCTCTGACGGGCCTACTGTGCGCCGCCGGTGGTGCTCTTTGGGCAGCACCGAGAGCAGTGTCCCAGGTCATTTGGGCAAACACGGAGGAGCCCGTCCGCCAGGGTCTCGGCAGCTGCGGAAGCACAGAGCTGGGATTCGAACCTCCGGCGCTGACCTGCAAGTCGCGGACCTGAAGCACTACAGCTCCTGCCCCCTCCCCGCCGCCCCCGGGAGCACAGAGCGGAGGGCCCCGCCCGCCCGCCCTCCCGCAGCACCTCTGCTCCGGCCCGGACACCGCCCGGGGGAGCCCCGCTCCGTCAGAGCGGCCGTGAGCGTCGGCGACCCTGCCCGGCGCCGAGTAGCAGAGCCGGAGGGGAACCCTGAGCGCCGGGAAGCTCCAGCCCCGCCGGCCGCCAGGGAGCTCGGAGGCGGGCGGAGGAGCTGCGGCCGGAGCGCGCGCGGCGCCTGCGGGGCCTGCGGGGCGGCTCGGAGCTGCCGGGGGCCTTCCGGGGCGGGCCGCGCCCGGGCCTGCGCTGCGGGGCCGGCTGTGCGGGGAGCCGAGGCGGGGGACGCGGGCAGGCAGTGCGCCGGGCAGCTCTCGGCCGGCGGCCATGGCGGCGGCTCTGGGGGCGCGGGGGGCGACGCGGCGCTGGGCGGCGCTGCGGGGTTGGAGCCCCGGCCTCGCGGCCATGGTGAGTGGGTGCGGAGGGCGCGCGGGGCGGGCGGGGGGCCGCGCCGGGGGGGGCCGCTGCACCTTGGTGTCCCGTGGCTGGACCCCGAGGCGGCCTGCGGGACTCCGAGAGCTCGGCTCCCGGGAAACGTGGGCGCAGCGCCCGGCGTCTGACGGGCAGGCTCGCTGCTGAGGCCGCGGGGCCGCCCGCTCCTCCGGGCTGCGCTCCGTGCGGCAGGCGCCGTGTCCCGCAGGCCGCGCTCGCTGTGCAGGCGAGGGCCGAATGATGTTGAACTAACGAGTTGGTTTTGGTGTTATTCTTTGTGAGAAATTAATAAATTATCTTTTTGTTGATACATCGATTCTTCTTTCTTCTTATCAGTGGCGTCCGTCAGTGTTCCTGCTTTAGAAATTAATATATTGGGGATAAATGTGCTTGAGAGAAAGCTTTAACGTGCAGCACCACCTAGTGGGGAAAATGTTGCATTTAAATTCATTTTAAGTTGCTTGTTATTAGAGCCCATTTGGCCGATTGCAATTAAAAAAACTTTTTAAAAATTGATTGAGTGTGTGTGTGTGTGTGTGTGTGTGTGTGTGAGAGAGAGAGAGAGAGAGAGAGAGAGAGAGAGAGAGAGAGACATTCATGTGAGAGCAAAACATCCATTGGCTGCTCTGACCGGTTTGGCTCAGTGGATAGAGCGTCGTCCTGCGGACTCAAAGGTTCCAGGTTCGATTCCGGTCAAGGGCATGTACCTTGGTTGCGGGCACATCCCCAGTGAGGGGAGGCAGTTGATCGATG
This sequence comes from Murina feae, assembly GCA_004026665.1. Taxonomy (NCBI): domain Eukaryota; kingdom Metazoa; phylum Chordata; class Mammalia; order Chiroptera; family Vespertilionidae; genus Murina; species Murina feae. The sequence goes on from PVJC01028403.1 coordinate 14,558, forward strand.
TTTCTGACTCACTATCGTTCTCCCTTCCTCTCTGTAAAAAATCAATAATATATATATATTTAATATATTTTATTGATTTTTTGCAGAGAGGAAGGGAGAAGGATAGAGAGTTAGAAACATCCATGAGCTGCCTCCTGCACACCCCCTACTGGGGATGTGCCCACAACCAAGGTACATGCCTTTGACTGGAATCGAACCTGGGACCCTTCAGTCCACAGGCCGACGCTCTATCCACTGAACCAAACCAACCAGGGCAATAAAATATATATTTTTTAAAACTTCCAATCCCAGGCATGTGCCCTGACCCTGCAGGAATCACACTGGCAGCCCTTTTTCTCTTTTGTTGTGGGTGAGGGTAGCTGACCTGGCACTCAGCCACACCCACCCAGCTGAGCCACACCGACCAGAGCAGTTTGCAATATTTTGATAGAAGAAATTAAAACTATCTCGGGGATGGAGGAAGCTAGGCACCTTGCTTCCTGACCATTAAGGTGAGAACACAAGTTGAGTGCTTACTGCCACTGAGGCATGTCTCCAGGCATAAGTAATCCAGGTCCCGGTGATTAAGTCAGATTAGGGTGTTCTGGGAGGAATGATTTGAGTGACTGCCATGTGCTATGCTGGGTGCCTTCAGATTAAAAACCTCTTTAATTGAAGCCTTTGAAAAATCTCATCAGGTGGGTATTGTAATATCCCCATTGTAGGCTCAACACAGGGCCAGTGGCGACTGTCCCTTCGGCCCTAGCCCTGAAGCCACACAACTCAGTTTCTTCCTGTCTTTGGTGCTTCCGAGCTGCTGTCTGTCCATCCGTAAGAGCGCAGAGTGAGTGCCTGCAAGAGACTGAGTCTGAGCATCGCCCTTTCAGAGGATGCCTGGGTTTCCAGCGGCCTTCCATCTCACCCAGACGGATGGAATCCCCACTGATTTTCACAGCCGTGTGTTGTGGGGTTCCTCTTTCTGGCAGAGGAGCCAGTATGGGGAGGCCAGGGTGGGGCTGGGACCCTTGGCTCCTCAGGGAGAACCTCTAGCTGTGAAATCCCTCCCAATTCTCACCTGCCACACTTGGGCACAGGGTCAGCCCATTTCATGTCTCCACCTCCTACTAGATTTCTTACAGAGAGGAAGGGAGAGGGATAGTTAGAAACATCGGTGAGAGAGAAACATCAGTCAGCTGCCTCCTGCACATCTCCTACTGGGGATGTGCCCGCAACCAAGGTACATGCTCTCGACTGGAATCAAACCTGAGAACCCTCAGTCCGCAGGCTGACGCTCTATCCACTGAGCCAAACCAGCCAGGGCTCTTAGTGGCTTTTTAATATCCTTAGTTATAGGACTTATATTCAGCTAGTCTTCTCATAGTTCTCTAGGTTGGTTGGTCTGTAATTTGTAAATTTGATGCGGTCATGGGAAGAGAAGAGCACAGTGTTCACTTCGCCATCTTGACCCGAACCTTTAGAATAAATTGTCTTAAAGGAGTTTACTGACTTTGCGCTCTGACATTAATGTCAGTAATAAAAGGTTTTAGGATTTTTGAAGTGGGAATGAGTTGCAGTTTCATAGTGGAGAATCCAGCTCAGCCCCCAGTTGCCCTTTGATGAGAACCCTCGCATTAGCTCACTCTTTCTGGATGACAGTCTCTCTCACTTATGCCTACAGTGACCCCACAAATATGTAAGGCAAGAGTTTTTGATTGGCAGGTATGCCAGAATGAGAACAAAACTCTTCTAACTTCTAGTAGAGTGCCCTTCTCTCCTCTCTCTGGCCATGATGCGTACATTACAGTTCTTTCAGTTAAAAAAAAATAGTATGGAGCCTGGCCAGCTTGGCTCAGTGGTTGAGTGTTGACCAAGAGGTCACAGTTCGATTCCTGGTCAGGGCATATGCCCAGTTTGCAGGTTCGATCCCCAGTGTGGGGCTGCAGAAGGCAGCCGATCAATGATTCTCTCTCATCATTCATGTTTCTCTTTCTCCCTCTCCTTTTCTCTCTGAAATCAATAAAAAATTATTTAAAACACACACATACACCAAATAGTATGGAAAGTGTGGGCCTGTTAACCAACAGAACTCTTGGGCTATGAATTTCATCACTAGGGTGAGTAGGAACAAGGTGGATGATGCACACAAGTGCTTTGGACTGGGCAATGCTCTGGCCGTTTGTCTTACTGGTCCTCTGAGAAAACTCACTTCACTAAGGCAAAAGGCTTTTTACCTATAGTTCCGAGGGTCTGTGGATCTCAGAAGTTATCAAAATCCTGTGTAAATGTGCATTTAACCTCCCCCCCCCCGGGGGGATTAGTTTTAATCATATCTGAAAGGGGTAGTGAAGCAAGACAGTTAAGTCCCATTACAATAAGCAGTGAAGACTACTAAACTAAGGTGGTGTGGGACCATCCAAGAAGACTAGACCGGAAGTTTATAGCCAAGTTCTAATTCTGGTCCTGCCAGTATGCTGGCAATTGGGTATGTTTAACTCAGTTTCCTAAGTTCTGGAATGCTGGTCATTATTAATGGTCATTAGTAAGATGGGTGGTGGTAATGGTCACTCTCAACTGTATCTATAATAAACCAGAGAAGCTGAATTGTGACGTTTAAGTCCGTGGTAAGGGGTAATGATATACCTGTCATTCCATGGAAGCAGCTTATGCTGGACAGAGCTAGCTTTAGTTTTGTATATATTTGAGAACTTTGTATTTTGAGAACAAAGGAACCAAAGGTGGTTAGAAATTATTGTCCTTAAGACTTTTCTACATCTAAGGAAAAGAGTTTTACGTTTGCGTTTAACTATACCTCTACATTACAGATATTCATGTGCTCTTTTCATAGTCGGCAGATGCTCACTTGTTGACAACTGAGGAGAGGAACCAAGTTATACTCGACCTTAAAGCAGCAGGATGGTCAGAATTAAGAGAGAGAGATGCCATCTACAAAGAGTTCTCCTTCAAAAATTTTAATCAGGTAATCATTACATTTTCTTGCTAGTACCCTGATCTGTTTTTGTCACCTTAGGTTGTTACTTCTTCTAATACTACTGGTTGTCTGATCCCATGTGGATCCAGGATCCAAATCCCCTTCTTTAAGAATTCACTGATCGTTACTCCATCCTCGTTGACATTTGATACCACCCAACTGATTGGATGGTTCATATTTAACTCTAGGTAAAAGAGGGTGGTTAGTGTCATTTGGAAAATCAAATTCTGAAACCACTATTGCTTTGATTTGGTGTTAATTAGGAGATTTAGTTTCCTTTCAAATTTCAAATAACATGATAAAAGAATGTGAGTTTTTAAAAATGTCTATCAGAAGGGGACAATAGTAACAGCAGTTGAGAAACACACAGCAGTTTGACTGATTCCTCCTAATTTTCTTGATTGTCAAGTTTTCTTTCTCCCTCTAGTTGTATTTCTGTCTAAATCATCTCCCAAGCTGCACCCTCTTCTCTCATTGGCTCCTTTCCCCCAAGCCCAGTAGCCAGCCCTTGAAGCATTTCTTAAAAGCTGATAGCCAGGGGGAGGTTCGGCCTTCACAAGGTACCTGTCCCATTAGGGCGCCACCCTGTTTAGAGAGTCATCTCCCATGACTTACCTTCAGTTCTTACTCCATTGCATTTACTATATAAGGTCATTACTTTTGACTGTTTCATGTTTGTTCAGTTAGTTTGGAAATCCTCTGGGTAGATTTATTGTTTTTGTTTATATTCGATGTTAGCGTCTAGAAGGCAGAGACCACGTTTGCTTAAACAACTTTCTTTTGTAGTTGACACAGTTCTGTGTACAAACAGGCATTGGATAAATGCAGATATTGATTACAGTGTTGGCTCATTTCTGGAAGGGTGTGTGAGGACCAGATTTCCACCAAAGAAAGCTCCCGACATGTTTTCTTAGTAAATGCTGTTGGCTCCACCGAGCTAATGCCCTGTTCTGCTTTCCATCCATCTGGCTGCCAGCCTTCTGCTGTGAGTCTCCAACTCCTGAGGAAACCTAGACCAAGCTGACTCCCTGTCACTGCTGCCCCATGTGCTCGAAAGCTCTTGTCAGGGGCTTAGCACTCTGTGGCCGGTGGCAGGGAATCCCATTGGTACAGTAAGCTTGTGCATAAGCTCTAGGTAGCATTTTCCAAGCTTATTAAAATTCTTACATGTGTACAGCCTGACTTCTTTAAGCCTGGGTTAATTTATTGGGCTTGAACATGTGGCTTAAAGTACTTGAGTAGTGTTGCCTCAGGCTCTGCCCATGAGTCAGTCGTCCAGCCTTACTCTAACCTTGTGCTTGGGGTGACTTTTGGAAATGGGAGGGAAGGGAAACTGCCCAGGGCATCCTTGATTAATTGTAACATTATTCATCTGGACATCTAATTAACTAGACTTTTTTTCTCCCTTCATCCAGCTTTTAGGAAAAAGAGGCAGATGACAAGAAAATCATTTAGTCAGGGAATGTATTCAGAGAACCAGCACTGAGATTGTATCCTAGAATCATTTTCCCAGCCAGGCTCCTATGATTTCTGCATGTATAGTGGCCAGTCATGGCAACTGATGTCCTGACAACTGTCAGTGCCCACCAGCCAAAGACCACCAGAACATACCAGTAGTTGAACTGGCTGAGTTTATTGCTTCTTGAAGCGAGGTGGAACAAACAACATAGGGAACTTTGGGCCATCTCAGGAAGATAGTGATAGGCATATTACAGGATTTGGGTTTGTCTTAGTGAGTTGGGAGCGTTTTTAAGGAATTAGGGCTTTGTTCTGGAGTGGGTGCTGTCAGTAAATGGTAATTTTAAAATTCAATATTTTTTAGCTAGAAGAAGTCCTTTTATAAAAATTTTAAAATTTAAATATAGTTGTATGCAATATTATCTTAGTTATATTAGTTTTAGGTGTACATATAATTTAGCATTTTAATAAATTTTACCTATAGGGAGAAGAGACTAAAGTAGAAATTGGTAAAAAGCAATAATCACTCATTAGCTGGGGGGAGGGAGTGTTTGGTATTTTGTTCATGGTTTCTCTGTATTCAGATATCACTACAGAATGTCTTTTTTTTGTGTCTTAGTTTCCTAGAGGCAACCTAGTAAGCATAGCAGCTGATCAAATAGAAGTAAAGGTTGGTGATAATATGTAGCCCAAGGCCCCCATCCAGACTCCTGCAGGTTTCTCTGAGGGTGGGAGGGGTGGTCTTCCGGGTCCTGGTGGACTCTGGTAGAGGTGGGTGCATGCTCCAGAGTGGCATTGTCTGATGTTGATGTTTATGTTCAACACCAAGGCCTAGGTGTGACTGCCAGGCCAGCTCCTAGCAACACCAGGGCCATGTTGACAGTCCCAGGCAGTTCCCAGGTGTCAGGGCCCACTGTGCTTCATATGTTCCTGGCAGCTGTAATACCCTTTCTGGCTTAAACTCTATAAACTGGAGGAAGCCACCATCAGAACTGGTCCCTGTCTCTTAAGAGAGTTCAGCCCACATTTGGTGGTGTTACCAGCTTATATAATAAAAGGCTAATAAGCAAATCGACTGAATGGCAGAACAACTGGTGGCTATGATGCGCACTGCCCACCAGGGGGGAGATGCTCAGCCAAAAGCCAGGCTCCCACACTGGGAGTAGGCCTAAGACATCATTCAGACATCCCTCAATGGCTCCCAGACTGCAAGAGGGCATAGGCCGGGCTGAGGATTTCTTACCCAAGTGCACGAATTTCACACACCAGGCCTCTAGTGTGTGTGTATGTGTAATATATATATATTTTAATCCTCATCTGAGGATATGTTTAGAGAGAGGAAGGGAGAAAGACACATTGATGTGAGAGAAACATAAATTGGTTGCCTCCCATACACACTTGACCAGGGATCGAATCCACAAACTAGATATGTGTCCTGACTGGGAACTGAATCTGTAACCTTTTGCTCTTTGGGATGACACTCCAACCAACTGAGCCTCACACCCAGGGCAGCATATATGTTTTTAAATCTTTGCTGAACATACAGGTGAAAAATATGTTCTGTTGTGTTTCTTCAATAAGTTATAATTTTTCTTTACATAATATTTTCAGGAGTAAGATCACACTTGCCTTGGTATTACAATTTTTAAGTGGTTTGCTTATGTAGTGTGTATAAAATGGTATCACAAACCCTGACCAGGTAGCTCAGTTGGCTAGAGCGTTGTGTTGCTGTGCCGAGGTTGTGGACTCGATTCCCAAGTTAGGGTATATACAAGAATCAACCAGTGAATGCATTAACAAGTGGAACAACAAATCGATGTTTCTCTCTTCCTACCTCTCTAAAAAAAAATAGAGGAGAACCAAGATGGCGGCATGAGGTGTGTACCTAGATGTGCAGCCTCCACAACTAAATTGTAGAAATACAACTATACAGTGAAAGGCCATCCTCCGGAACCAAGGGAGGGGAAGCTTTGCAACTAGAAGTCAGGAGAAGGAGTGCATTGAGACTGGATAGAGGCTCCCGGTACCAAAACGGAGAGGTATGGAGGCGCGGAACGGAAGTGGCGGCGTGGGTGAAAGGGTGGTGGCAGCTGTGTCTGGATCCGCGGCTTGGAAGGAGATTATAAACTCCGGGGTCGCACTGAACGCGGTGTGGGCTGTCTGGCAACGGGGCGGAAGATCAGTGGCGTTCTAGCAGAGCTGTTCACAGCGATCACTGACGTGGAGATTCGGGAACTCAGAGGCGCACAGACCCCAGGGCTTGGAGGCTCCAGGTCTGGGAGAGGCTGCGAGTCAGCAGAGGGGCAGCCATTGCGGGTTGCTCTGCCCCAGTGATTCTGAGACCCCACCTCACCCCACCTACAACCCCACCCAAGCTGTGCGCCCGCCTGCCTGCAGCATAGCCTGAGGGACTGCAGCTGGGACAGAACTCCAAAAGTTCCAAACCCCAAACAATGAGGAGAAAGGCCTGCAGGTCATTTCCTCCCAGTGATACCTCCCAGTGATAACTACAACAAGACTGTGCACCCAGCCTTCAAAGGCGTACAACAAGGGTGTCCACCCCAGGTGATTGGGGAGGCTGAATCACTGGACCCTATAGGACACCTAGTGCAGAAACCACTCCATTAACGCAGCCAAAATGCAGAGACAAAGAAACAGGTCACAAATGACAGAAATGGAGGAAAGCAAACTACTGGATATAGAGTTCAGAACTACACTTTTAAGGTTTTTCAAGAATTTTCTAGAATCTGCCGATAAACTTAGTAATATTATACAGAGATCCATCACCAGACTAGAGGTTTGCAATAATCAAGTCAAAGATTTGAAACATGAAAAAGCAAAAGCACCCAAGTGGAAGAGAAAAAAGAAAAAAGAATCCAGAAGTGTGAAGATAGCGTAAGGAGCATCTGGGACAACTTTAAGCGTACCAACATCAGAATTATAGGGATGCCAGAAGAAGAGAGAGAGCAAGATATTGAAAACCTATTTGAAGAAATAATGACAGAAAACTTCCCCTACCTGGTGAAAGAAATAGACTTACAAGTCCAGGAAGCACAGAGAATCCCAAACAAAAGGAACCCAAGGAGGACCACACCAAGACACATCATAATTAAAATGCCAAGGGCAAAAGACAAAGAGAGAATCTTAAAAGCAGCAAGAGAAAAGCAATAAGTTACCTACAAGGGAGTATCCATACGACTGTCAGCTGATTTCTCAACAGAAACTTGGCAGGCCAGAAGGGAGTGGCAAGAAATATTCAAAGTGATGAATAGCAAGAACCTACAACCAAGATTACTTTACCCAGCAAGGCTATCATGTAAAATTGATGGTTAGATAAAGAGCTTCACAGACAAGAAAAAGCTAAAGGAGTGCATCACTAGCAAACCAGGATTATTTGAAATGCTGAAGGGCATTCTTTAAGAAGAGGAGGAAGAAGAAAAAGGTAAAAATAAAAAGTATGAACAACAAAGTGACAACAAATACATATCTATCAACAAGTGAATATAACAAGTCAATAGAAATATCTGATGAACAGAATAAACTGGTGAATAGAATATAAGTAAGGGCATAGAAAGGGAATGGACTTATATTTCTCAGGGGGAAGAG
>PVJC01028404.1:0-23068 GCA_004026665.1 Murina feae
AGTCTAATCTAATAAAAGAGTAATATGCAAATTAACCATCACTCTGAGACACATAAGCCATGCCCACCAGCCAAGTTACGCCTACCAGCCAAGTTACGCCCACCAGCCAATTAGAGCGGCTATATGCAAATTAACCCAGCCAAGATGGCGGCCAGCAGCCACAGAGCTAGAGCAAACAGGAGGCTTCTGTTGTACCAGTGATGGAGTTGAAATTGCCTTCCTAGGCTAGCCAGGCCTCTACTCAAGGCAACAATGTTTCAATTATAGAAGATAAATAAACTCCAGACACCTGATTCCAGCCAGCCTCGCTGGGACGTTGGGTCAATGGGAGCTGTGGGAAGCCTGTAAATGTCCCTCAGCCCCTCACCCAGGCTGGCCACACCCCCATGGGGTGAGGGTTCCCACTGGGGCGCTTGGCCAGCCTGCAAACAGCCATCAGCCCCTCACCCAGGCTGGCCAGGCACACCAGCAGATGGACATCCCTTGAAAGGTCCCAGACTGTGAGAGGGCACAGGCTGGGCTGAGGGACCCCCCCCCCCACGTGCACAAATTTTTGTGCACTGAGCCCCTAGTTCTATAATATTTAGGGCACTGGCAGCCAGAACTGTGGGAAGAAGTAGGGGGCAGAGGGGCCTGGATGAAGAGAAGGGAAGGGAAGGGAAGAGAAGAGAGGAAGGAAAGAGAAAAGAAAAATCTAAGAAAAGAGAGAGAAGAACTGGATTGAAATCCTGACTCAGACCCTTGCTGCCTCTGTCCCTGTGTGAGCCTCCAGGGCAAAGGATAAACCAACCGAAGGCCTGTGGTTGTAAGCCGTGCATCCTGACAGAGCAGAGCGGTGGGGGCTGGCTGCCTTGGAGACGTGCAGGGCCCTCTGCTGCAGCAGGTCTTCACCACAGCGAGAGCAGGCTGGCTCGGGGCTGACACTTCCTGCAGCAGGAGGAGGGTGAAGAGGGCCAGCAACCGACACAGTGGCCCTGGCTTTTGCTCTGTTTCCTGCCTGGACAGTAGGATGAAGTCACAGAGCTGGCCTCGGGGCCGCTGGCCACGCTGAGCAGCAGGAACATGAGCCTGTGTGGACGCCAGCTGGAGGCAGTGCCGGCCCTGGGGGTGCTCAGACGACTGTCAGTCTGGCTCAGGGTTCTGCTGTCAGCATCGTGAAATTCCCAGAAATCCCTGCACAGGCCCTGTGTTTTCACTTGGCCTGGCCCACACTGACGTAGCTAGTCTGGCCTGGACTATGTAGTGAAGCTCAGAGCTGGGGCCCCTCCAACGTCCGGGGCTTAGCAGGAGGCCCTCAGTGTGCATTTCTGACACGGCCCCCGGCTCTGCTGGTGCTACTGGGCTACAGACGGCCTGGTTCTGTTGTTTATTTGTTTTTGTTTTTGAGAATCACTGATTCTGGGAACTCCAGGTTGGCACAGCAGCTGCACATGGGAATCCCAGGGAAGTGCCGGCTCCCCTGATCCCGGTGAGCGGGAGGCTCTGAGTGACTCCTGGCTTCAGTGTGTTTTTAAAAGCTCACCAGGTGGTTCTAATGTACAACCAGGACCAAGACTCACTGGGTTTGAGCAGAGTCATGACTTTCTCTCTGGAAAAGGAAGGCATCAGGCACCCAGGCCCCTCCCAGCCCCTCTGCGGGGGGGGGGGGGGGGGGGGGGGGGGGGGGGGGGGGGGGGGGGGGGGGGGGGGGGGGGGGAGGCCGTGGCCTTAGAGATGGCGGGAGGCAGAGTGTTCAGCGAGCACTTCAGGCCAACCTTGTCCCGGGCCAGCTTGGAAGACCCATGTGGAGTGGGTTTCTCAGTCTCTGATGCGCACAGGAAGCACCTGGCGTCTTGTTAGGAGGCGATCCTGACTCGCTGGGTCTGCGGTGGGTCCAAGACTTTACACTTCTTCCTCCTCCCTGGGCCGGATGGGCGGTAGGACGTGATGTTCCAACAGGTCATCGCAGGGGCTCAGCGGCAAGGCCCCGGGGCCAGCTTCCCCCGGGAAACTGAGGGTCCGCATAGGAGCTGTATCAGAGAAGAGTCATCCAGTTACAGGGGACAGGCCCGCAGTCCCCGGGAAGCCTGGCGCGGCTTGAGGTGGAGATGATTCTTGGCAACCGAATCGATGCGCGCCAGCCCGCCTCCGTCAGAGCAGTGCCATGGGCCACGGGCCGTCCGCGCCGAGTCCGTGCATCGCGGACCCTGACCGCTAATTGCTCAGCAGGCGCTGCCTCGGTGTCTATGTCTCCACATCAGCCTGGTCAGTGTGCTTTATGCCTGCTTATTCTACAGCCGGAAAGATTGTCAATAGCCTAGTAAATTGAAAATGGACTTGACTACCATCTGCCTTTACCCGAGTTTTACAGCCATTCACTGAACAGCACCAGTGATCTTCCTGGTCATCGGGCGGGCGTAGGTCCACCCGGCATGGCACCGAGCACATTGGTAGCCAGCACCCACCCAGTGGTATTTTGGGGAGTCCCAAATGGCAAGCATGCGAGCTTGGGGACGTCAGGACGGAGTGCCAGGCTGGCTGGCGGTAAACCCCCGGCAAACACCCTTTATTATGGGGAGAAGGGGCTTTTGTGGCTAACATACATCTGAGCATTCCTGCTGACAGAGGAGAAATGGTTTCCTTGGTTGCTAGGAAATAGATTAGTTCCTGGGTCTCATTGCCTTCTCCTGCAGCTGGCGATCCTGGCTGTTAGCTGCCACCCACAGTGAAGGTGGGGAGCCTCCAGTCCCTGCCCCTCGGAGGCAAGGTGAGCTAAGAGCTGAGTGCCAGCGGGCGGGGACGGCTGCAAGTGCAGCAGTGACGATGGGGGGCTGATGTTTAATTTCTGAAAACAATTGCAATTTTATATGCCCGAGGTTTTCTGCCAACTGTCATACTTCGAAAGGAGACAGATTGTTGATGTGTATGAAAAATCAGCAACTGTAACCCAAGTGTTCCTACTTCCATGTCTACAGCAATTAAACCCCCAAAATATATCTCAGCAGTTAACAAAAACTTAGGCTCCTCGAAAAAATAAATGTTCCCTGTTAGAACCAGTTCAACAACCCAATGGTCCCCATCCAGGAAAAGCAACAAGACTAATTCCACGAGGCAGGCACAGGTGAGTGAGACTCTAATGCAGCCCCACGCAGTCAGCTACATCCCGGGGGTCCAGGCCAGGGCTGCAGGCGGACTGACGCTGGGCTCCCTTCTCGGAAATCTGCGCGCTGACAAACCGTGAAATGTGACTGAGTCGTAGGCTCTTGAGATGTCAAGAGGCCCTCACCAGCGGCTTGAGAACAGGGCCTCGTAGTTGCAGGGAAAAGCACGGAGCGGGGCCTGAGCTGGAGCAGAGTGTGGCTCACTGGGGCCGCTGGGAGCCGGTGGGAGTCATGGGGGCTTCCCACGCTGCCACTGCCCCGCCAGGCGCCAGGCGAGTCCCTGTTTAACTGCTCTGGTCTGCTGCCTGCCTCTAACGGGATACTGTGTTTCTTCACAGAGTTGTTGTGAGGGTTCAGGATACAATGTAGCAAAGCACCTGCTTCAGGGCAGGTCTGCAGCGAGTGCTAGGAGCACCTTCTCCTTCCCTTCTTCCCAGAGTCCACCCCTTTCCATTCAGTCTAGCAAATGCCAAATTCTGCCAAAGACCCCAAAGTAAGGCCCTATTCCCAAGGAGTGTTGCAGCTGGAGGAGACGGGGTCTTCCCACAGCCTGTAAAGCGTCTATGAGGCCTTGGTGATGTGGGCCCTCCTAGATGTCCCTCTGAAAGGCATACATATTACGCGGCTACAGTAAATATGAAAGTTCAGCAGTGTCCTCACTGCTGTAACCCCCCCATCATTCTTGGGGCCTGGCTTCTGTAAACATTGACTCTGGCTACTGTATCTTGTAGATAAATTGCACGTTTGTATAAGAACCCTAGGAACTGACTTCAGAAGGTGTCGACTCCAGCCTGACCGGTGTGGCTCAGTGGTTGAGCATCGAGCTATGAACCAGGAGGTCACTGATTTCTGGGCAGGGCACCTGCCCGGGTTGCAGACACAGTCCCCTATGGAGGACACGCAGGAGGCAGCTGATCAGTGAATCTCTCTCATTATTGATTAGAGGCCCAGTGCACAAATCGTGCACCAGTGGGGTCCCTCGGCCTGGCATGCAGGATCAGGCTGCACATGGCTCTCTGACATTCCCTAAGGGGCCCCAGATTATGAGAGGCTGCAGGCCAGGCCGAGGGACCCCACCAGTGCACGATCGAAGCCGGGAAGGGACGCGGGAGGTTGGCCAGTGGGGAGAGACCACAGGAGAGCTCTAGGGTGTGTCTGGTCTGTCTCACTCAGTCCCGATTGGCTGGATTCCAGCAGCAAGCTCACCTACCAGTTGGAGCATCTTCCCCCTGGTGGTCAGTGCATGTCATAGCAAGCGGTTGAGCTGCCTTAGCATATCATTAGCATATTATGCTTTCATTGGTTGAACGGATGACCAGGCAACCAGACACTTAGTATATTAGGCTTTTATTATAGGACTAGATGCCAGCATGGGTGGGGTCCCTCTGGGTGGCCTGCAGGGATCAGGCCAAAACCCGCAGTCCAACGCTGCCTGCAGCTCCTACCTGCTGCTCCCACTCATCCCAGCTCTCCTGTGCCTGCCGTGGGCTCACGCCCAATCAGTCCCAATCAGAAGAGGCTCATGCTGGTACAGCAGTGCTTGCCAGCCTTGAGTCCTGCATCTGGTGACCTTCCAAGAGCAGTGGCCTAGGAGATCAGGCTGAAACTGGCTCTCCAACATCCCCCGAGGGATCCCAGATTGCCAGAGGGCACAGGCCAGGGCTGAGGGACCCCACCAGTGCATGATTGGGCCAGGGAGGGACCACAAAAAGGCTCCAGGGCATGTCTGGCCCATCTCGTTCAGTCCCAATTGGCCAGACCCCAGCAGCAAGCTAACCTACTGGTTGGAGCATCTGCCCCCTGGTGGTCAGTGCACGTCATAGCAAGTGGTATGAGCAGCCTTAGTATCTCATTAGCATGTTACTCTTTGGTTGGTTGTTGGGTTGTTCTGCCATTTAGTCTATTTGCATATTAGTCTTTTATTATATAGGATGTTTCTGTCTCTCCTTCTCCCTTCCTGTCTGAAACCAATTTAAAAAGGTGCAGGCTTTGACCTTCAGTCATCCCAGTTCTGGGAGATTTGCTCACCTTCAACCACAGAACCAGGATAACATGGAACCAGGGGGACAAAGACCAGGATGATGCACACCAGGCCATCACTTGACCAGGTTTGAGGTACTTATTGGAATGGACTGTATGGCCTGCACACAGATAATTTTTCAACCCCTTCCTCTTGATTTCTTTGCTCCACTTTTCCTCTCCCTCCTATGAAGACCTCTGCCTGCACTGAAATGGAGAGATGGGCTTTGGATAAGAGTCCCCCATCTTCTCAGGTGACCAGCTCTTGAATAAACCTCTTTCCTTGTTCACCTGTCTCAGGACTTTGGCTTTTGTGGTGGCAGGCAGCCGAACCTTGGTGTCAGTTACAAACTCAGAAAACTGATTCAGTCATTGAAGGGACTTAAAAAGAAGTGACTTAAGCCCTGGCCAGGTAGCTCAGTTGGTTAGAGTGTAGTCCCCATACTCCAAGGAAGTGACTTAACACTTTGTAATCGGGCATTTTCCCGCCAAATCGCGTGCTTCACTGTGTGGTAGTGTTGGAAACATTTTCCTTTGTGCAGGGGTACATTACAAAACTTGCACATGCACCGCGTTTCACTGCGTAGTTTAAGAGCGGCACACACATGACAATGACGTAAAACACTTTTATTTTTGCCAGTTCCAGCTAGAGGTTCCAATATATGTTTCCTCATGTCCATTGACAGTCTCCCTGGTGGATCCGATTTTACTCATTTCCCACCCAAAAAATGTTAAATTGTGAGCTGTTTGCTGGTATGTATCCAGCCCTGAAAAAACAAGAATCATATTGGTGAACACAGCTTTTCCTTCATTAGGAGGCAAGTGCCTAATTGTTATATAAAAACCCCTCTTCCATCTTTGAGGTGAAGACATCCTGCTCGTTGGTAAGAAACTGAAGGAGGTGCAGGAGGCTGGGGAAGCCTGAGAGGCAGGCAGGCCTCAGGCTGCTTGGTGTTGTGAATCCTGGGAGGGGCTGAGACCTCATCCTGGGAGTGATGAAAACGTGCTAAGGAGTGTGAGTTAGATGGTTCACAAGGTCAGAAGATGTGAGACAGGGACCGAGTAAGATGCGAGGATGAGGTGGGCGAAGAGCTCATACCAAATACCCTGAGAGGGAGTCTTCCTTCATGGGAGGGGGCCAGCTGGAGCCACCCCAACAAGAGCAGCCGGCTTAGGACTGGACGTGAAGAGCCCTGAAGTCCTGTCGAGTGCTCAGCTCTGAGAGGCTGGGCTGAGGCATGAGGCTCTATAACTGTAATCTATGTACCTGTTTGAGCCCTGGGCGTACAAATAAATTTAGCTCTGGCCGACAGTGTCAGGCGGAGAATGGCCACGGAGGACAGGTGCCATCCTGTGCAGTGTTCTCTGAAGAAAAGCCACTGCCAGTGCCCTCTCTCCCCTCAGCACCCACCCAGCCCAGGGAGCTGACTGGGGGCAAGGTCTTGGGAGAGAGCTACCTCGTGCTTTTTTCAAGGTCACTCTTACAAACTATGTGAACTTGGGCAAGCTAGCCTTCCTGTAGCCTCCGTTCCCTCCTGCAAAGTGGAAATGATAGAGCTACCTGCCTAAGGGTTAAGTAGCTCAAGGTATGCGTGAAGCACCTAGGTGGACATAGCCTGACCTTTAGTAAGCACACGGCCAAGGTCGCTGTCAGTGTGACCTGATATGCCCTTGGGCGCTGTTCACCCAGCAGTTGCTCGGTGCCCATCTTCTGCGGGTTAGATGCGTGGACAAAAGGAGCCGCATGCTGGCCTGAAAGGCTCAGCGGAGGCATGCATGGCAGTCCTGCAGGCTCAGAGACCTAGAGTGATCACAAAGATGGTCTGAAAATTAGATATTTATCTACAAACAGGTGATGGTGGGTGGCCACATCCTGGGCCAGTGTTTTCCCTGACGGGTATCACCTTTGATCTTTACTGAGCATTTGTCTTTTTGCCTCTAAGATAACATTTGTGAAATGTCTGGGTGACTTGTAACTTCCCTATTTCTGAAGCCCCTGGGGCACAGCCAAATGTGCTGGGCGCCAGGTCAGATACCACAATTATCATGATAATTGATCCTGCACTCACTTGGGTATGTGTACATCATTTTGCTTTTTATCCAATCCCAGGGATTTCCCCGCTTTGCTTTATCCCACCTCCTTAATCTATCACCAATGAATTTCGTGTAACCCACTTACGTGTTTTTCTTTTGATGGTAAATTTATAAAAGCACCGTGTAAACTCCCATTCTCCGGAGCATTATCTCAATTCATTGAGGTTCTGCTTCCCGGCATATGTCGACAGTTTCGCTCAAATAAACTCACAAAATTCTCTACAGGTTTCATTGGGTTTTTTCGTTAACAGATGCCAAGGACACAAAGATAAATAGCACATCTGCTCTGTCCTCCACGAGTTCCCCAATATTTGCACTTTAAATTGGAGCTTTAACTAATTTTATGCCAAAATGACAAAAAAAGAGAGAGAGAAGTTCTTACCTCCTGGTAAAGCCACGCAATGTTTTGTGTAAGGACACTTTTAAACTGGCAGTTATTGCTTCTTCTTGCCCTGAATGCCAGGAATTTTCCTTAACCTCGCAACAATCCTCTGAGGTGGGCACCATTATTGTCACTCCTGCTTTATACAGTTGAAATGCTCTCATGTGCACAGCTAATGACACCACTAATAAGGACAGAGGTGGGGGTTAAGCATTCCCCAGCTCCAGAGCCCAATGTGTCACAGTGAGCCACGCCATGTGCTATGGTGCCTCTGAGGGCATAGAATGTGGACGCCCACCTGGTGTCACAGAAACATTAAAGGCCTTTCAAAGCAAGAGGCAACAAGAATTTATTTCAGATCCAAGAGAGCTGTTTGGGGCGCACTGGTCCGAGCACAAGCCCAGATAGTGCTCTGGTGAGAAGGCAGACAATGATGTGGGGGATGGGGGGAAAGGGAGAGAGGAACACCAGCATCAACAGGAGAACACTTCTGTTGGTGCAAAAAGCAGAGCGATGTCCTTAACTTTCAGGCTGCAATCATTAGGCTGATAGTCATCTCTGTTTCTTGTTATCTTTCAAACAGTTCTCTGAGGCTTCAGGTTGCTTAGACCCAACCCAAAGGTTACTTTGCCCTGTTTTAGCACCCTCAAGGTTTGAGACCCACAGTGGGCAAGGTGACTCCTCTGGCTTCATCTTAAAGTGGCCCCATTTATATATTTTTTGGCACTAGGCAGAAGGCAGCATAAATTGCAGCAAGACTAATTAAGAAAGGTATTTTCAAGAACAGGGAGTAAGACAAATGAGAGAGGGTCAGCAGGGGAAACGAGACACTCTTTGCAAGCTTAAAGTCTCCTGCCTGGAGGCAAGAAGCCAAATAAGTGATTCTCCAGGCACTGCACACCCCTGGACACATGCCTTCTGGGCGCCAGGCCTGCGTTCAGGGGCTACGGCCTTTGATTAACCTGGAAACCTAACAGCACAAGAGACCTCACCAAACACTAAACATGAAACGCCCTCCCTACAGCTAACTGGGACGTCCGGGTCGCTGGGTGGGCTTTAATGCGCAACCATCAGTCAGGAAACGAGGAAGGACTTTGAAAGCAGAGACCCTGGGGTTCCAGTTGGTTGCAATTAGCAGTACTATCTTCTCCCAGGCATGTTTGGAACTGTGTGGAGGTAGCTCTCCAGGGACTGGGGGGCCCATTGTCATTTAGTGGGCAAGGGCCAGGTCTGCTAACATCCTGTCACCCCTGTCAGTCCCACCCAAACAGCTGTCCCACCCCAGATACTCTGAGCAACCTGTGGAGAAGCCCCAGTAGCCACGTTCAGGTACCAAGCCCCGGAGGCACCCCTGTGGCTGTGCTGAGCAGGCGGAACCTAGCTCTGATGGTAGGGCTGGCAGTGGTGACACACTCCTTGACTCAGTTTCCAGTTAGAGGGAGATCAACTTTTCTCTTAGTCGGCTCAGGCGGCCGGAACAAGTGACTATAGACTGCATGGCTTCAACAAGAGAAACTTATTCTCTCACAGTTCTGGAAGCTGGCGGACTGGTTCCTGGCTGGCATGGCTGCCTCCTCTCTGTGCGCACATGAGCTCCCCCGGTGTGCAGGCAGGGAGAGTGACACGCTGCAGCATCTCCTAAGAGCTCTGATCCCATCGAGGGTCCTGCTCTCAGGGCCTCTCCTAACCCTGATCGCACCCACACTGAAGGCCCGGGGCCTCAACATGTGAAATGGGGGTGGAGGTGGCGTTCAGTCCAGAGCAGACTCCATGGGAGGTCTGCCTTGTGGCTGTTTGAGTCCTGCAGAAAGAGCAAATCACTCTGTACCTTTCTGATGTAAAGTCAAGAACTCTGGCTAAAAATCATGTAACCGTAGGCCTCAGCAGCAAATCTCAATTCAGAGATTTTAGGAGGGAGGTGCTAATAGCAAGAGTCAAGTCAATGGAAGTCTCACCAATGAATCAGATGCCATGCTGGTGAAAATTCCTATGGTTTTCCAGCACCCAAATGGGCGTGGCTTCCTGGAGGCAACCCCGAGGTGCTCACTCGCTTCAGGGTGTAGGAAAACATGGGACACCTCCCATAAGGTCCCGCCTTTGGAAACCAGAAAAAAGCCCTTAAGACAAAGGACCCGCTTGCTCGGCCTGCTTCCTCTCAGGAGCACCCGAGCCTTCCTTCCCTCTCTGTCTCCCAGGCCCACGCCTGCTTCCTTCCTCCTGGGCTCCAAGGGCCCCTCCTGTGCCTTTAACTTTTTCACGAGCCTGCACAGCCAGCTGGCTCACTGCATCTACCTCGGTGACTTCCTAAATGGACTTTCTCTTACAATTAAATTCTTGGCTCTGGATTCTGTCTTAGCCAAACTCAAGGACCGAGGCGTAACGTCCTCAGTAGCATCTGGTTCCATTCCCACTTATCGCTACAGTGCAGGAGGCCACTTCTGCCTCCATGGACAGCTGAGAGGCGAATGTGAGTGTTAAAGCAACGCAAGCTTTTCTTTGCTTACAACCATGAAGTTGCCTTATAACTTTTACTAACACGGAGTCAACAGGTTCACTTTAGGGTACTGTCTAGAATCGTAAGGTGACCAGATTTTAACATTGGTAAATCGGGACACCATTGACGGGGGGGGGGGGGGGGGGGGTCTTTTTTATTATTATTATTACTTAAAATATTACAAAGAGTAGTACATATGTCTCTTTCCAAAAATTGAGACTTTTTAAAAATGCAGTGGGACGCGGGACAAATTGTTAAAAATTGGGACTGTCCCGCCAAAAGCGGGACGTCTGGTCACTTAGTAAGGTAAAGAAAATGAAAGAACACAGCCTGGCGTTTGGGCCTGGGTTGCGGCTCAGTACCCAGTAGGGATGTTCAGGAAGCAGCCGATGGATGTTTCTCTCTCACGGATGTTTCTATCTCTCTCTCTCCCTCTCTTTTCCTCTCTCTCTAAAGTAATTTTTTAATTAAAAAATAAAATAAAGGTATTTCAAGATTACTAGTAAAGAACACTTTATAAATAGCACTATTCATAAGCAAAATTAATTTGTTGACAATTCCAAGAAACGGAATGTACTATTTTTAGATATAAAGGGTTTACATATATAAATGATATAACATTAGGTTTAGATAAATTAAGAGAAGAAAAAGTGCTCCAGGCTATTCAGTCAGGTGACGGACACTGTACACATTCATGAGTCCCTGTGGTGACCAGGCCGATTCCAGATTCTTCTGTGTTCAGCGTGAAAAGTGTTCTCCCCAAGAAACTAAACTTCCACTCAAATGTGCTTGACCGAATAGGAGAATTGGGTTCATAAAGCAGACTCATTGCAAACGTGTGTGACGCACGGGCCTCGGTAAAGAAGCTCTTTCGATCTCCTTGCCTCATGTCAAGAGGCACAGTGAGCCTCTGAGCCTGAGGAGCATGTGCTGCAACGGGCCAGTCACTGAGTTGCCCACAGTCTTCGGTGCCAGTGGCTTGGCAGCCACATGTCTCAACCCCGAGTCCAGGGCTCTGGGCTCTGGGCTGGCACAGTGATCATCCTGGTGTTGTGTTGTACCCGGAAATCACACAAGGACGCCTCAAGAAGTCGAATTAAGGAGCCACATTTATTTCAAAGCCAGGACTACCAGGGGGCAATGCTCTCCAAATCTCATCGTGCCTTCTTGGCCGAAACATCAGACTCATGCAGGCAAATATCACAAAGGTATCGATTACATCTCGAGGTTTGGAATGAGGAACCTGGTTTGCAAAAAGCAGTTTGTTTCAGAAGCTTAGATTGAGCAAGTTAGTTACAAAGATTAACTATAGTTTCGGGCCTTGGGACCACTGAGTCAACGGAAACACATTATCTGGAGCCCCTGAGGCCATTTAGAGTAATTGTGCTGTCCTGGTCTCCAGGTGCAGAGGAATGTGTTTCAAAAGACCAGTAAGATCACTATCAATGGGGATATTCAATCTACAATCAATGGAATATTCAATCGAATGGGATAACTTATTATAAGTTCAGAAAATCAAAATAACTTTTCTATTATTTTAGCAAGCAAATAATTAGAAGCCAAGTCAGCAGGGTTAAAATATCAACCA
Organism: Murina feae; assembly: GCA_004026665.1. Classification (NCBI taxonomy): domain Eukaryota; kingdom Metazoa; phylum Chordata; class Mammalia; order Chiroptera; family Vespertilionidae; genus Murina; species Murina feae. The sequence goes on from PVJC01028404.1 coordinate 11,718, forward strand.
GCAGTGCTTCACTGGGATCCTGCTTTTCCAGCTGGCAAAACCCCACTTCAAAAGCTTGATTATCCTGTGACAACGTAGAAGCTTCCAAGCATTGTCTTCAATATTCAGCTCCTTCGAAGAGCCACGCCATCAACAGAGAGACCCCAGTCAGTCCCGGCAGCCAGCCAGCCGCCAGCTCCTGCTGGGACTCCTGGAGCAGCTGAGGCGACAGGAACCCAACTCTGGTTCATCTCGATTAGCTGTGGTAAAATAGGTTTGTTCTAGTGCTTTCAATTAAGCTGCAGACGTACGGCCTATGCTAGTGATGACTTACTGTGACTCTCATGTTTGATCCAGAACCACTGACAGTGGTTAAAAGCTCACCCTCTAGGAGCCGTTCAAGAGAGGAGCTCTGGGAGTCTTCCCCACGCTGGGAAGAGTGTGCTTCATGCCTGCACAGCCTTCCCATTCCCAAACCCACCTGGGAGGCCTCATCGCTGCTGAGTCCAGACCAGGCTTTGGCAAACAGCCCCGGCAAATCCAGGTACTGCCTCTCTTATGGATAAAATTTGATTGATTGGAATGCAGCCTTGCCCGCTGATTAACCCTTCGCCTGAGGCAGCACTCCACAGCAGTAGAGGTGAGAAGTGCAGTGGAGGCTGTAGGACCCACAAAGTCCAGACTCTTTAATATGGAAGTTTTGAAATATTATATAACATTTGTATTTATAAAACAAGCTGCAAAATTGCCATTCTCTGGGTCACTATCTCGGTCTGTTGAGATTCTGCTTTCTAGCATTTGTTGATAGTTTGGTTCTATTAACGTAAAAACAACAACAAACAAACAAACAAAAACACATTCAAGCCTGTAAAGAATTGTTGTGAGTTTATTTGAGACAGACTGCCGGCAATTGCTGGGACGTACTATCTCAAGGGATTGGGGTAGTGCTCCGGAGAATGGTGGGTTACATCTATTTTTATACATTGCAATCAAAGGAGGGACGTCGAGGGGTCCCATGAAATCCATTGGTGATAGATTAGAGAGGCGGGAGAAAGCAACTGGTGGGGGGGGGGGGGGCAAGAAACCCCTGGGATTGGATAAAAAGTAAAATGATGGGCGCCTGCTTAGGTGGGTGCAGGAACAATTAACATGATAATGAAGGAATTTGTGGTCTCTGTCCTGGCGCCCAGGTACAGTAGGTTGTGCCCCAAGGGGTCCGGAAAAGGGGAAGTTACAAGTTACCCTGACATTTCAAGGGTATGTTGTCTTAGATGCAAAAAGACAGAGGCTCAGTTAAGGTAAAGGTTGATGTTGTCAGTGAAGATACCAGTTTAGGAGATGATGACCCACCATCACAGCTTTTAGTTAAAGTTTAATTTCAGACCATCCTTTGTGGTTACTTTAGGTCTCTGAGATTGTAAGACCGCCATGCAGGCCTCCCTGAGCTTGTCAGGTTCACATGTGGCCCCTTTTGTTAACAGTTCAAACAAACTTACGAAAATGCTTTACAGGTTTGAATGTTTGTTGTGTTGACATGACTCTGGCCCAGATTATTTCCTAAAGACAATGGGAGAGAAAGAAAGAAAATATAGAGAATAGGAGGAAAGTAGAGGAGAGATATAGGCATGAGTAAGAGACCAAAAGGAATGTATATAGAAGCTGACTTAACCCTCTGGCTACCTCGTGAGGTGGGTATGAATGCAGGGAATGGCGGCAGGGAGTGCTCACACTGTGCTCAAGTTCAGTCAGAATATCCCAGGCTTGTCAGCTTCACCCCACTTGTAGGAGCCACTGTGTCACCAAGGGGTGACCTCAACGTGATTTTGCAGGTTCCATCCCCAGGAGGGGGCGTGCAGGAGGCAACCAATTAATAATTCTCTCTCATTATTGATATTTCTCTTTCTCCCTCTCCCTTCCTCTCTCTACATCAATATGGAAGTTTTGAAATATTATTTAACATTTGAATGAAGGCACCTTGAACTCTGAGAAAAGCTGTGTGTGTCTGCTGTGTAAACAAAGCTCTAAGAAAGACTATCAGTTCTGTAGCTGAAAGAAATGCATGCCAGTCTACCAGGCAGACATGAGGGAACCCCAGCTGAAGACTGTCACCTGTGTTAAAGGCCAACCCAGCTGAGTCGCTGTGAAGATCTCACTAGCTTCATCTATTGATTTATTTATTTTGATAACCCTCACATGAGGGTATTTTTTTCCATTGATTTTTAGAGAGAGTGGAAGGGCAGGGAAAGAGAAAAACATTGATGTGAGAGAGACATTGATTGGTCGCCTTCTGCACACACCACAACCAGGGCTTGGGATCAAGCCTGAAACCCAGGTATGTGTCCTTGACCAGAATCAAACCTATGACCCATCAGTCCTTGGACCAATGCTCTAGCCACTGAGCCAAACTGACTAGGGCTAATTAGCTTTATTAAGTGACTGGAGGCCTGGTGCACAAATTCCTGCACAGGTGGGGTCCCCCAGCCTGGCCAGCGATCAGGCGATCAGGGCTGTGGGAGGTTGGCTGGCCAGCAGGGGGAGGGGCCACAAGGGTTAGCTGTGCCAAACCACACGCATGGCACTCACCCCTGACACGCCCTTTGCCCTCCCCTGTGTTTACAAGTCTGCTCCTTCTTCATAGAACATTTTAGCTGCCATTTCCCCTACAGTGCCATATGGAAGTCACCCCAGTTATCTGAATTCCCACAGCACTTCCTTATGTGCCTCTGCTGGGGCAGAGGACGTCCCCAACACGTCCCAGGTGTGTGTGACATCCCCTCCTCAGACAATCACATTGGTCCACAGGCTCAACTCAGCTTGCAGATGCTTGCCAAACTTGACAGTGTATCGTGTATAATAAATAGCTAATATGCTAATTAGACTGGATGGCAGAACAACCTTCTGCAATGACCTTCCAGAACGACCTTCTGGATCGTTGGGTGGGGCCGTGGGGCTGAGAGGCAGCTGGGGCTGTGAGGGCCGAGGCCCTTGCATGGATTTTGTGCATTGGGCCTCTAGTATATACAAGTTCAGTGAGAAATTTCAGATTTCAAAACTTTGATTCCTGGCTTTTCTTTGTATAAAAAAACTAGAGGCCCGATGCACAAAAATTTGTGCACTTGGGGATGTCCCTCAGCACAGCCTGTGCCCTCTAGAAATCTGAGACCCCTCAGGAGATGTCTACCTGCCAGCTTAGGCCTGATTGCCCAGGGAGCGGGCCTAAGCTGGCAGCCAGACATCCCTTTGGCCTGGGGCCCTCAGGGGATGTCCACTTGCCAGCGGGGAGCAGGCCTAAACTGCATTTGGACATCCCTTGCTCTGCTGAGAAGGCAGGAGAGGCTCCCACCACCACTGCTGTGCTGGCAGCTGTCAGCCTGACTTGTGGCTGAGCAGAGTTTCCCCTGTGGGAGTGCACTAACCACCAGGGGGAAGCTCCTACATTGAGCATCTGCCCCCTGGTGGTCAGTGTGTGTCATAGTGACCAGCCATTCCCAGTGGTTCTGCTGTTAGGGTCAATTTGCACTCAGGAGAGGGGGGGTCCCTCAGCCTGGTCTGTGCCCTCTCCCAGTCTTGGACCCCTCTGGGGATGTCCACCTGCTGGTGTGCCTGGCCAGCCTGGGTGAGGGGTCGATGTCTGTTTGCAGGCTGGCCAAGCTCCCCAGTGGGGACCCTCACCCCATGGGGGTGTGGCAAGCCTGGGTGTGGGGCTGAGGGCAGTTTTCAGGCTGGCCACAGCCCCTTCAGGGTTCGGGTCCCTACTGGGGTGCCTGGCCAGCCTGGGTGAGGGGCTGAGGGCCGTTTTCAGGGTGCCCACAGCTCCCATTGACCCTCGGGGCCATCCACCTGGGAAGCGATCGGGTGGCCAGGGCACACACACGGAGGCTTAAGTCCTCCCTGGGTGGGCCCTGGCTACTCAATCGCTTCCCAGGCCCCAGCCTCAGGGATGGCCGGCTGGTCCAGCCCCCTGGCTTCCTCCTGGGAAAAGATCGGGTGGCCAGGGGCACACACGGGGCAGCCACACAGGGGGAGGCCCATGTGTGTGCCCCACAATGATCAATTCCAGGCCGCAGCCTCGGGGCTTCTCGCTCTTCCCACCCTGCTCCTCCCGCCCACGGCTTCGGCCACTGGCCTGCTCGCTCTTCCCATCCTGCGCTACGGCTGGACCCCGGTGTGCAGCTTCTCTGGGGCTGCGGCCTCCACCATCTGGACTAGGCTAATTTGCATACAGTCACTCTGATTGGCTGGTGGGCGTGGCTTAAGTGTCCTGAAGAGATGGTCAATTATGCTTTTCTTATGCTTTTATTAGATTAGGTAGAGGCCTGGTGTATTGGTGGGGGCTGGCTGGTTTGCCCTGAATGGTGTCCCAGATCAGTGTGGGGTTCCCGCTGGGGTGCCTGGCCAGCCCGGGTGAGTGGCTGATGGCTGTTTAGAGGCTGGCCACAGCCTCTTAAAGGTGGGTGTCCCCCCCCGGGGTGCCTGTCCAGCCTGGGTGAGGAGCTGATGGCTGTTTTCAGGCTGGCCACATCCCCTTCAGGAAGAGGGTTCCTGCTGGGGTACCTGGCCAGCCTGGGTGAGGGACTGATGGCTGTTTACAGCGAGGCTGGCTGGAAACTGGTATCTGGGATTTATTTAACTTCTAAAGTTGAAACTTTGTTGCTTTAACTGGAGTCCAGGTGGGGTTACCCCTGACAACCCAGTCTCCCAGAGCTTCCATGAGCCCAAGGCTGGAAGCAGGTATCTGAGGCTTATTTATCTTTTATAATTGAAACTTGGTTGCCATGAATAGAGGCCACAGCTGGCCTAGGCAGACAGGAACCTTAGCTTCCTCCATTGACGGGGCAAACCTCCTGCTTATTCCAGCTCCATGGCTGCTGGCCACCATCTTGGCTGAGTTAATTTGCATACAGTTACTCTGATTGGCTGGTGGGTGTGGCTTGTGTGTAAGGGAGTTAGGGTCAATTTGCATATGACTCTTTTATTAGATTATACATATTTATTTATTTAAATGTATTGAAATCATTGGGGTGACATTAGTTAATAAAATTACATAGGTTTCAGGTGTACAATTCTATATAAATCCATCATCTGCATATTGTATTGTGTGTTCACCACCCCAAGTCAAGTCTCCTTCAGTCACCATTTCTTCCCCTTGCCCTCTGGTTGCCACCCTGCTGTTTTCTGTGTCTATAAGGTGGTTTTTTCCTGATCTCGTCACCTGTTGCACCCAGCCTCCCACCTCCCTCCCTTCTCACAGCTGTTGGTCTGTTCTCTGTATCTGAATATATTTCAGTTTTGCTTGTTAGTTTATTTTGGTCATTAGATCCCACATATAAGTGAGATCATATGGTATTTGTCTTTCTCTGACTGGCTTATTTCACTTGGCATAATACTCTCCAGGTCCACCCATGCTGTCTCAAGGGTAAGAGTTCCTTTTTTTTTTTTACAGCCGCGTAGTGTTCCATGGTGTAAATATACCACAGCTTTTTATCCACTCATCTGTTTATGGGCACTTGGGCTGTTCCCAGGTCTTGAGTATTATAAATAATGCTGCAATGAACATAGGGTGCATATATTCTTTTGAATTCGTATTTCAGGTTTCTTCAGATATATTCCCAGAAATGGAATTTCTGGGTCATAAGGCAGTTTCATTTTTAAATTTTGAGGTAACTCCATACTCCTTTCCTCAGTGGTTGCACCAGTCTGCATTCCCACCAGCAGTGCACGAGTGTTCCCTTTTCGCCACATCCTCGCCAACACTTGTTATTTATGGGTTTATTGACAGTGTCACTCTGACAGGTGTGAGGTGGTATCTCGTGTGGTTTTAATGTGCATCTCTCTGATGATTAGTGATGCTGAGCATCTTTTCTCGTGTCTCTTGGCCATCTGTATGTCTTCTTTGGAGAATTGTCTATTCAGGTCCTTTGTACATTATAAGTTGAATTGTTTCTTTTCGTGGTATTAAATTTTATAAGTTTTTTTTTATTAATTTGGGGTATTAACCCCTTTTCAGATGCATCCTTGGCGAATATGTTCTTCCATTTAGAGGGTTGTCTTTTCATTTTGTTGATGGCTTTCTTTGCTGTGCAAAAACATTTAATTTGACATAGTCCCATCGTTTAGCTTTTCCTTTGTTTTCTTTGCTGGCAGAGATATATCAGAAAAAAATATTGCTACATGAAATGTCTTAGATTTTACTGCCCATGTTTTCTTCTAAGGTTGTTATGGTTTTGTGTCTAACACTTAAGTCTTTAATTCATTTTGAGTTTATTCTTATATGTGATACAGGAAGGTGGTCTGGCTTCATTTTTTTGCATGTGTCTGTCCAATTCTCCCAGACTATCTTTACCCCACTGTATGTTCTTGCCTCCTTTGTCAAATATTGTTTGACCATAAAGGTGTGGGTTAATTTCTGGGCTCTATAGTCTGTTCCACTGACCTATTTTTTGTATTAAATTTATTGGAGTGAAACTGGTTAATAAGATTATATAGGTTTCAAGTGTACATTTCTATGATACGTCATCCCGTATATTGTATTGTGCGCCCGCCACCCAATGTCACATCTTCTTCCATCACCATATATTTGGCTCCGTTTACTCTTTATTATTCCCCATCCCATCCCCCTGGTAACCAAAATATTGTTGTCTGTGTCTATGAGTTTCAATTTTATATCCCACATATGAGTGAAATCATATGTTCTATTGATCTATATATCTGTTTTTATGCCAGTACCATGCTGTTTTGATTACTATCACCTTGTAGTATAATTTGATATCAGGTAGCATGATTCCTCCAACTTTGTTCTTCTTTCTCAAGATTGCTGTGACTATTCAGTTTTGTTTTGTTTTGTTTTTGTGGTTCCATATATATTTTTGAAATATTTGTCATAGTTCTATGAAATACACATTTGTACCTTCATAGGAATTGCATTGAATCTATACATTGCTTTGGGTAGCATGGTCATTTTAATGATGTTTGCTTTTTTCTGTCCATGTGATACAGTTGTAATGACCCTACTTATGAATAACAATAAAGGAGCAAAGGGAAGGCCAAATATTGCAGGCATGCCATTTGTGCAGCCTTGCCAGGAAGTTGCAGCTTAACACTCCCTGGGGAGCCACCAGCCTAGTCCCTGCAGTCATTGGATGGAGAATAGATGCTTGTCCAGTTAAGTCGGGGTGACATGGGAAAGGTAAACCTATCAGTCACACCTGGGATCAGCTCATTGGCCAGAGGAGGCATGGCCATTGCAAGCACAGGGAGATTTGTGGTACATAAACTCCTACACAAAGGAGTTTGCTCTCTTGCTCTCTTGCTGTCTTGGCTCCTGGCACTCTTTTGGCTCCCCTGCATCGCCCAGTGTGGACCGCACACTAACGCACGAGTGGACTGCAGGCAGCCTGATGCTGTACTGGACCCTCTCCACCATGCAAAGGAAACTTCGGATGTTGGCTTTGCTTCCAGCTCTACTGAATCCCCAGCTGCACACCTTCCAGCTCTGGATTAGGGAAATGGGACTTTAGAAACCCAGAGATGTAATGCCATGTGAATAAAAATCACTCATTCTCCCATGCAAGTGTCAGGAAATTCTTTTTCTCCAGATATCGTAAGGACTCTACCCCCAGCACCATTAGAGAAAGAGGATGCCCTTCTCCACCAGTAACACATGAACACAATCTATGCTTCCACTTTTTTGTATCTTCTTCAGTGTCACATAATTTTCTGAGTACAGGCCTTTTACATTCTTGGGTAAATTTATTCCTAAGGTGTTTTATATTTTTCTGATGCAATTGTAAATGGGATTGTTTTCTTATTTCCCATTTTTGGTATACAAAAATGCACTGATTTCTGTGTGTTTATTTTGTATCCTGCTACTGTGCTGAACTTATTTATCAGTTCTAGAAATTTTTTTTGGTGGAATCTTTAGAGTTCTCTATATAAAGTGTATTGTCATCTACAAATAATGACAATTTTACTTCTTCCTTTTACAATTTGGATGTCTTCTATTTCTTTTCTTGTCTGACTGCTGTGGCTAGGATTTTCAGTACTATTTGCGTAAGAGTGGTGAAAGTGGGCATCCCTGTCTTGTTCCCAATATTAAGGGAAACACTTGTGATTTTTGCCCATTGAATATGATGTTAGCTGTGGGTTTGTCATACATGGCTTTTATTATATTAAGGTATGTTCCCTCTATTCCCACTTTGCTGAGAATTTTTGTTTGTTTTTTAATCATAAATGGGTGCTAGATATTATCAAATTATTTTTCTGAATCCATTGATATGATCATGTCATTTTAATCTTTTGTTTTGTTTATGTGATGTAATTCCTTTATTGATTTGTGGATATTGTACCAACCTTGCATTCCTGGAATAAAACCCATTTGATCATGGTGTATGATCTTTTTACTGTGTTGCACAATCCAGTTTGCTAATATTTGGTTGACAATTTTAGCATCTATGTACATCAGGAATATTGTCCTATAGTTTTCTTTCTTTGTATGGTTTTTATCTGGTTTTGGAATTAGGATAATGCTGACCTCATAAAATTAGCTGGGGAGTTTTCCCTTCTCCTGAAATTTTTGGAATAGTTTGAGAAGGATAATAAAATTCACTAAGGAAGCCATCTGGGACCAGGACTTGCATTTGTTGGGAGTTTTTGATGATGCCTCAATTTCACCAGTTATAATCTGTCGATTCACATTCTCCGATACGTTCCAATTCAGTGTTGGGAGATTGTATGTTTCTAGGAACTTACCCATTTCTGCTAGGCTGTCCAATGTTTTGGTGTGTTGTTGTTCATAATGTTTCCTTACAACCCTTTGTATCTCTGTAGTGTCAGTTGTGAGTTCTCCCCTTTCGTTTCTGATTTTAGTTTTTAAATCCTCTCTCTCTTCCTTTTGATGAGTCTGGTTAAGTTTGTCAATCTTCTTTTACATTTTCAAAGAACCAGCTCTTGGTTTCATTGATCTTTTTTCCCCGCCTCTATTTTATTTCTGCTTTGATCTTTATTGTTTCCTTTCTTCTACTCATTTGGGGCTTTGTCCGTTGTTTTGTTTTCAAGTTCCTTTAAGTGTAAAGTCAGGTTGTATTTTTGAGATTTTTGTTGCTACTTGAGAGAGGCTTATAATGCTGAGTTTTTCTCTGAGGACTGCTTTTGCCCTGTCCCCTCGTCTGGGGGTTTTTGTGTTCTCATTTTCATTTGTTTCATGGTATCTTTTGATTTATTCCTTGACTCATTATTAACCCATTCATTGTTTAGTAACATGTGATTTAGCCTCCATATCTTTGTGTGTTTTTCAGTTTTTTCTTGTGATTAATTTCTAATTTTGTACCATTGTAGTTGGAGGAAATGCTTGACATAATTTTAATCTTCTTAAATTTATTGAGACTTGTTTTGTGTCCTAACATGTGATCTACCCTAAAAATGTTCCATATGCACCTGAAAAGAATGTACATTCTGCTGTTTGGTGGTGAAATGCTATGAAGATATCAATTAAATCCACCTGGTTCAGCTTGTCATTGAAAGCTGCTTCTCTTGTTCATGTTGGGCTTGTTTACTGTAGCACCAGAGGACAGAGCTCCCCATTCCCCATGATGCCCATATGGCCTATTTTATCTTGTTTTAATTTCCTGCCTGGTCCCTACCAGCTTTGAGGCTCCAGCCCTACTGTAACAGCTCTGAAGGCAGAAAGTGCAGTGGTCCTTCCTTGTTTGCAGGGCACAAGCTCTGAGACTCCCAGCAGTTGCCTGTAACTGCGGTGGTGCTGAAGCCTAGGATACTGTGTTTCCTCGTATACAGACATGCATACCTATGACAAAGGTTGTCTTCTAAACTGGGCAATGCAAGAGATTAACAACTGATAATAATACTATACCAATATACTATAATAAAAGTTATGGGAATGTGGTATCTCTCTATCTCAAAATACCTTACTGTGTTGTGTGTACAGCTTAGATACACGGGCAGAAGAATAACTCGTGTCCTGGGCTGTTGGGGAAATGGCATTCTCAGAATGGCATACAATTGAAAACTTATGAATTATTTATTCTGAGATGTTCCACTTATTATTTTCGGAAAGCTGTTGACTGGGAGTAACTGAAGCCACAGAAAGCAAATTCATGGATCTGGGGCTCGACTGTGCCCTTTTTGACCTTCAGATGGTACAATGGTTATAAGCATGGATTTTGGATCCAAACCACTCGGGTTCTACTCAGTACTGATGCTCACTAACCGTGTGAGTTTCCTTTTTGTAAAATGTAAATAGTAACACTGTAGTTCCTGCTTATGGGATTCCTGTGATGACTAAATGAACTAATACATATAAAGTTCTTACAACATGCTTGCTGTGTTGGAAGCAATCCATGTTCTACTAATACTTACAGCAGAGAAATAGACTGTTTTTCACGGGACCCGGGACTCAGTAGGTATGCAAGCACTTGGAGAGTAAATACAGAAATTCAGCAACATTCACCAGAGCCTCATAGAAACTGCTGACAGAGGGCAGTGGACTGGAGGCCGATGTGCACTGGCAGCCTGGAGGAGGTAAATGAGGCTCCGGGATGGTGGGACTCCCTGTTCGCCTGTGAAAAGATGTCGACGTGTGTGTCTAAGAAAACACCGTTTTCTTGAATGGTGGAGCAGCAAGTGATCCTTCAATAGATGATCTGGATTCCAAACAGAGGCTCTGCACACTTCCTCCCTCGAGGTACTGGGGGACAGTGTGGGTAAGGTGAGGGGAGGCGTGGGGCCTCGTGATTTACTCAGATTGGATGGTCCTTTGGAAGAGCTGCAGGAGTGTTAGTTGATGGAAATATAGGGACATTTGAAGTTCTTCCCTACACCAACCCTCTTATTGGTACAACTTGCGGCCTCCACCAATGGCCACATGCCTGTGGAGAGGACTGAGCAGTAATAAAAATAGATGTTCCGTTGCAACGCAGAGCAGACACACGTCAGCTTCTGGAAACGCCCACAGGGTGTCTCTCAGCAGAACGACTTGGGGGAGCCCGAGGGCTTTCCTGGCCAACCCCTGAACTGTGATAGGAATTCTAATTAAACGAGGGTCACTAGGTGAGTACTTTATGGGTGAATTTGCTAAGCTCAAGTCGGAGGAGGGTGCTCAGTGAGGGAAACTTCATCCTCCTCACCAAGCTCAACAGCTGGAAGAGATTTCAAAATCCTCCTCACTTAAGGAGATGCTTTTTTCCCTGAAATTCTTTCAGGAATGACCTCAGGCAGAGTTACGTCAGTGGACATCATCCCAGGGCCCCAAGTTCTTACTTCTGACCAGGGAACCCCAGAACCGGCCAAGGACTCATCCCCGCAATTCCCCTGACTTACCTCCCCCTGACTTACCTCCTCCCTGACTTACCTCCCCC
>PVJC01028405.1:0-22577 GCA_004026665.1 Murina feae
TGTTACTTTTACTGGTTAGGCCGGAGCTGCTCTTTCCTTCAGCTCTGGAGGATTCTATGATTGTTACATTGTTTCAAATGTTTCAAATCTGTGTTTTGCTAGAGGCAGTTTAATCGGAGCTGAGCTGAGCGGGCGCAGCTTCACTTTCACTCCTGCCGCAATGGAAAGGGCTGTTTACTCAGGTCCGTGAGTGGCGGCCACCATGTTGGCTGGGCTAATTTGCATACAGCCACTCTGATTGGCTGGTGGGCGTGGTTTACCCGTCTCGGAGAAACGGTTAATTTTAATATTTCGCTTTTATAGAGTAGATTTCACAACATTCATCAATACTACGATATGTAGGGACAAAATGATTTCAACTCAAATATAGTACAGAAAAAGCTTTTTAATGCACTTTTTCCCCCTTAAGCAAAAGAACTTCAGACAATATCCATCATTAAGTAGTTTTATGAATGGCACTTTTGGCTACATTAGAGAATTTGAGATGAGTCCCATGTGTTCTTTCCTGATAGGTTAGTAGTATGTCAGCTTTATAATGCAACCCTTTCTTAGAATAAAAAATAGCTAATTTGTTCTAAAAGACAGTAAAAGTGAAACCCTAAAGTCACTGTTTTTAAAAATTAACATTTATTTCATGCTATACTATCTATAATTTTAAGTGTTATAATTTTAAGTGTTATAATTTTTAATAAAGAAAGAACATAAATTTCAGTCTAATTTGAAAATAAGTATATATATTAAGTACATATATTAATGCATTTGACAATATCATAAGCTAACTTTGATGATGATCTTCATTTTGGTACACTGTAGATTTGTCCTGTTGCTATTGAACTGAGGAAAAATATTCATTAAATTCTGCCTTAAATGAGTAAAACCATGGTCAATTATATCAATAGACTTTAACTGATCAGCAAAACTGAAAAGAGTTATTCGAATCATTTATGAACAAAATGAAATGGGATCAGTATTCAATAGGAGAGAACAGTCAACATCATCAGTTTAAAATAGGTCTTGAGAGTTGATTATTTTCACAGCATATTTGAAAGGAATGAGTAACTGAAAATGTGGGATTTCACTTTGAACTGAAAGCAATGATTTTTAAATTATTCATTGCCACCACTCCAACACAGTCTCCTTTAAGAAGGTGTGAAGTTGATCACATCTAATCTACTCAGACATGATATCCTCTTCATGATATCCACCATTTCTCAATCAGTCCCCTGATCAATTTATATAATTATTCAATAGAGGTTAATAATAAACCATCAGACAACAGAGTCAATCCAAAAGGCAACCGCATTCTCTACAACAGAATTAACAAACATATCAAAAGTGTTTACTCTAGGAATGAAGAAAGCCATTTCAGGGATTCACAATGAGTAAAACCTCACACGCAATACACTGCTACACACACACACACACACACACACACACACGTATGCTAAAAGTTCTTAGAAATACTGCTCATTGTGAATTGAGAATAATTCTTCGTGTTACATTTAAGGATGGAGTTTCTAAATGTTAAAGCAGTTCTACTGTCAACATACCACACAAAAAACTTACCTTTTTACTGATATGATTTAACATAAGTCAATTAAAATGTAGACCCTTCACCTTCAGACACATGGCACCATTTGTATTGTATAAGTACCTCAAAGCTAAAAGCCTACACTGCAGAACACTAGACTAGGAAAAACATAGGATTGGGGGGCAGGAGACCAGTATTTGGCCCAGGCTCTGTACCCAGCAAGCCTCGTGATTGTGGACATGCCACCTGACAATTCCACACCTATTTCCTCATCTGCAGGACAGGAAGACTAAACAGTGCTCTCTCTCCATGGCTCCATGTAGCACTATCATTTCAGCTGTTTCTGGCTTCGAAGTTTTCATTAGGCACTGGGCTTCACTTACAACTTAATATTATACTTCTACCCAGTGGTTGGTCAGTAAGTTGCATCTAGATAGCTGAAGTCTTTCAATAACTAGGCAAGTTTTTTTGTCCTTTATTCAGAAAATAATGAATAAGTACCTAATCTTGGTGCAGAAAATATGGCCACTAATTCTTTGCAACTCCTCCCATCAAAAGGAAGAGGTTATTTCCCTACATCTTGATTCTTGGCTAGCTTTGTGACTTGCTTTGAAAAACCAAATGCTATGCTGTGTGACTTCCAATCAAGTCTCCTAAAGTCAGACAGTTTCCATTCTCACCCGCTTTGATCTCAAGTGGGGAAAGGACACATGAAGCGGAACTGAGACACCCCAGCCAACTGCGAGACATATGCATGATCTTCCAAGATCAACCAGCCCCCCATCAACTCTTCACTGACTACAAATGTTTGTTTGTGTAAACCCAACTGGTACCACATGGAGCAGTGGCTGGGCCATGCCAGCACAGCTCTGCCCAAAATGCTAACCCATTGATCATAAGCAAAGAGATAGTGCTAGAAGGCATGTTTGGGGGTGGTTTGTTGGATAACATGGATAGCAGTGGACACACTACTATGTGTCAGGCCTGGGCTAGGTGAAGGGGATACCTGAGTCACAAGGTACAGTACTTTTATACAGAAGCTTCGAGTGTAGTTAGCGAGGCAGACATGTGATGGGACAATTTCCAAGTAAATGCTGGAATTACAGGAGTTTGATGCATGAGGTCCATGGGAATTTAGAGAAGGGGCATTAATCCCAGAACTAGGGAGCTGGCAAAGGTTTCTCAGACGAGACAATAGCTAATGGGAGTCAATGAGAGAGGATTTTTTCAGGCAAAGAAGGATATCCCGGAGAAGAGAAATTGCAGGTGCAAAAGCTGGAGGGAACATTCACTTTAGTTACAGCATGAGGATGTCACAGGTAGACTGGAGGGAGGCTAAGGCGAAGCCATCTGGGTCTTAAATAGACTTCTCTAGCATTTGGCCTTTACACTGAGAGTGATGGGAGCCAAAGGAGAAAGCAATCCCTTCCCTCCCTCCCTCCCTCCCTCCCTCCCTTCTTCCCTTCCTTCCTTCCTTCCTTCCTTCCTTCCTTCCTTTCTTCCTTCCTTCCTTCCTTCCTTCATGTCTTTCCTTTACATCGGTATTCATACAGCCAAAGACATCAATGACACTCCAAATCAAATAAATTTCACAGGTGTGGAGTAAATAAAGCCATAAACTTCCTTCTCTGGTGCTTAGATTGGCCAAAGGGAAGTGATACCATGCCTGGGCCAACACGAGGGGCATGAGGACGTGTACAAGTAGCAGGCAAGAAAAAGGTACCAATTTCCAAAAGGCGGTCCTTCTCCTGTCAATTAATGAACACCTGGGGACAGAATGTGTTTAAGACTCATCTTTTAACGATGTTATAAACATTTTTAAAGCCTAATGCTAAGGACTCTTATGAGTGGTGCGGCCTTGGGCCTAAGACGAACCTCTTTATGAGTCAGTTTCCTCAGTTGTAAAGTGGGGATGATGATATCGACCTTCCAGGTCAATAGGAATCAGCAATGTATAATTTCAGCACTGTGCCTGGAACAGAGTAAGCCTTCAACAGAAGGTCCCTACAAGGAGAAAGGCTGGATGGTAACATGGGCTTTCACATTAAAGACACCTGTGTTTCAACCGAGGCTTCTATCACTTAGCAGTTTCTGCAGCGGGATGAACGTAGAGACCAGTTTTAAACTTGCTCATACTTAGTTTCCATAACCACAAAGTGAGGATGATTAATATCTATCTGGCAGGGTTGTGATGAGGATGAAAAGAGATCATATTTGTTAAGAGTGATAGCACAGAGATTGGCATACAGTATAAACGCACATATGATCATATGCATGGAGATGACATCAGTTCCCAGATGTAGATCGGCAGCATTACGTTAGCCATTCTATCTTACTTCTAAATCCTATTCTCTAAAACTACAGATCAGAAAAGTTGGATTGCCAGAAACATATACATGTAGCATCTTTAACATGGTATGTCGATTCTACCAGTACCAGTACATTATGATACCTTATCACAAAATAATGGCTGAGGTACATCATTCATATTTTATTTTGTTAATACACAATAAGAAAGTAACCTCATTGTTCAGAATGCATTATAGGAAAGGACGAAGAATTCAGCATTTCCTGGCTCCTTAATTTGGCACTTTGAGGAATTTCCTCTATACATTCCCAAAATACATTCTTTTCTACACCAAAAAAAGAAACATGCATATATACAAGCGAGATGAGAAGTTACAACACAAGACTTGCTTTTGGTGAAAAATATTCCCGCCAAATAAGTAGCATGTCATGTCCTTAGTCATGTTATACTAGAAAGCTAGTAAAGATTCAGGCCAGTAAGTCAATTTAGTTTCAAGTTTTGTCACATATGGGCCAAGTTCTAGAACACTTCACTTAACGAAGGGACACCCTCAAAGTGAAATCTTGTCAGAGGCTTGATTCTGAAGTATATGTGTATATACAAACGTGTCTGTTTTGAAATTCAGCATTAATTCCAGGAAGCTGTTATAGCTGATAGAACAAATGATTCTGCCTCAGACAGAGAAAATGGAGCAAACAAGTTTAAGTAGTATCTCCCTATCTATGGCACCCATATCATCACAGAGTTTTTGCTTTTTAACTAATGCTGTAGTTGAAAACATATGTTGAGTTAAAGTTTACACTAAAGGCAGGAATCCAGGGGGGGGGAAAGCCATTTTTTGATGGCTGTAAGCTCTTGAAAGCTTTAGATCCTCCTTGAAAATGCTAATTAACAGGTACTATTCCTTTAACTGTTGCTTTAATTTAGAGCTCAGTGAAATCTAGGTCATCTAATAATCAGTTCCATGTTCATTTTGGTGAGAATACAGTTTAAAGCCTGTAAAAACTCCTCTATGGACTCCTACGAAGGAGATTTTAGCAAGTTGCTATTTTGGCTGGAGAAACATTTCAACAACTTTCTGCAAATTAAAATAAGAAACTGAATGAGAACTACAAACAGAAATCAAGTAAAGCAATTCTACCCATTAAGAAAATTCTGTCCCAAATATTTTCTACACTGACATAAGATGCTATTTTTAAGATGTATTACCCGGTTCTTCCACATTCAAAACAGTGTATGAAACTCAAATCAAGGTGTGTCTATACGAAGAAAAGGTTTGTATGTCCAGAGCCATCCATGTGCATGGAAGTCTTGCCACTGCATTGCGTTGTGTTGTTTTGGCTTTGCTCATCCACAGCCACTCGATGCGCTCAGCACTCTAACTCCTCCATGACTTCCATGACAATGGTCCGTGGGCCCGTCAGAATCAGATTGCTCACAGTCCGATAGTCCACATGCAGCACGTTGAGCCCATTGACAGAGACGACAAACTGACAGACCTGAAGGCAAGACCAAGAAAAAGCATCTGTCATGGCTCCTGGTTTTCACAGACCTCTAACAAAGACATTGTATAGCTCTCCCAGGTCACGTCATTATTTTATTTTTATTTTTATTTCAGAGAGGAAAGGAGAGGGAGAGAGAGATAGAAACATCAATGATGAGAGAGAATCATTGATCGGCTGCATCCTGCATGTCCCATATTGGGGATCAAGCATGCAACCCAGGCATGTGCCTTGACCGAGAATCGAATGGTGACCTCCTAATTCATAGGCTGAAGCTCAACCATTGGGACACACCAGCTGGGTGACATCATTCTTAAAATGCTCAACCATACCCAGCTGACAACTGCAATTCAATAATTTCTAAGAAGCTACACTTTTTCTGAAAGGCAACATAACGGAAAAAGCATTTGTTGTAGTGTTTTACAAAACTGGATTTAAATCCTAACACAGCAATCATTAGCTCCAGCTATGAGTATTTACATTTCTGAGTTTTATTTTCCTCAACTCTAAAATAGAGATGATTAATAATAATAATAATAATAATAATAATAATAATAATAATATTGCAGTGCTTGAACCTATGGGGTATTCAATTCATTATCATCATCACAATATTTATGGCTGTTATTATTCATTTGGATCCAATGTATAGAGAGACCCGTGGCCTGGTGTTCCCAGGACAGTCCTATTGTTTTATACCCATTGTTCCTGCATAATTATTAGTTGTGCCTCCGTTGACTTGCCAAGGTGTCTCAGTTGAGGTAATAAATTCCACAAATTTCCCTATTCCTTATCCTTATGAGGCCAACAAAGGTCAACTTTTATAATAAGTCAGTGTTACTTAACCTGTAATAGGAGAGAGAATTATAGTAAGAAAGTAAAAGGGCATCATTCAATATTGAGAGGCCACTGTGGATACATCATAGAGAGCTTGATACTGATCCACAGCCACTGCCTCACAGAGAACAACTTCTCCTGAACTTGGTGGTGGCATCAGGTACTGGAGACCTTTCGTTAACTGACATGAACTGATGGTATAGCTATTGTGCGTCTGGAGATATTTGATATGAGCAGTTTGGTTATGTCGCTCAAACAGAACAATGGAGAGAACATAGATCACCAGCTGTCAGTGATCAGAGCAAAACAGAATCAACTGGCACATGGTAGGTACTTATAGTAGGCTAAACAATACCCCACCCCAAAGATGTCCATGCCCTAATCCTCAGAACCTGTACATGTGTTAGTTTACATGGCAATGGGGAATTAAGGATACAGATGGCATTGGGTTGCTACTCAGCTGATTTTTTTAACAGAAGGAAATTACCCTGGGTTATTCAGGTGGGTCCTATGTCATCACAGGCAAGAAAGTCAAAGGCAGAAGTAGGAGAGGTGATGACAGAAGCAAACGACTGGAGTGACACAAGGAAGGGGCCTCTCGAAACTGTAAAGAGCAAGGAAATGGATTCTCCCCTCAGAACCTCCAAAAGGAATGCAGCCCACTTGCTAACACCTTCATCTTGACTTCCGACTCCACAGCTATAAAGTCATACATGTGGGTTAAGTCAACAAGTTAGTGTTAATTTGTTACCACAGCCATAGAAAAACTAATAAATATTCCTGTTGAATGAACTGAATGAATAAATGTAATAAGAAAAAAAAGGCACTGTTAGGATTGAACACGAAGGATTTCTTAATTCTTGTAACTTATACCTTCACTTACTGGGTTGCTTTTTGAATCACTTAAAAATCCCTCGACAATATGTAAACTTAGGCATTTATTTCAAATTGTTTCCTTGAATGAGGTAAAAAAAAAAAAAAAGGAAAAAAGGAGCCATTTTATCATGCTTATTTTCAAGGTAGTATTTTTAGAGGCAGGCTGTTGGGAAAGATGTCATCTCTCCCTAAGTGGTCTTAACAGCTGCTGTGGTTCCAACAGTTCCAATGTTCTGTTACTAAAGATGTGCAAAATGATCAAGAAATACAAGTAGGACTATGTAACAGATTCAGTTATAATGGACTTTGATTTGGCCTCCATGGTACACTATGTTCTGCAAATAAACACGCATTACAAGTAACTACAGGGAGTGCACGGCCTAAGGAAAAAACTATTTTTCTTCTATAAAAAGCAAATACATGGAAACAAACAGGAACTGTGATGACCTCTGAATAGACCTACCTACCTTAGGTACATATCACCTCTTACCAGCTTCAAGAGACTTAAGTGCCACCATAGGTGGTAATGAAAACTCAAGTGAGATAAAGATGCTTTTTTCTTGCTTTCTAATATTTGATTGCAATTTTCATTTCCCCAGTTCATAGATAAGAAATCAATCATGAGCTCGTGTACCTTCTCTAAACTCAATCTACAAAAAAATATAGTCCCTTAAATTCATAAAGAAGGTAATTGGAGGACATCATCCTTAATGAAAAGGAAGAATAAAACCTTCCTAAGGCATAGGTGAGTGAGGTCTCTGACCACAGTAGCTCAGGAAAGAGTTAACAGGAAGAGGGAGGCAGGACTCAGCACATTTCAGGGTGTGATCAGTTGGAATAAGTACCTAGGCTGAACTCCAGCCTTCCTCCTGTTAAGGAGCCAAACCAACCAAATAATCTTGCCTCTAATTCCTTCCCTGCACCAGTCCTGGCAGATGTCTGAAAGTCCTCTGGATGGATTGAGTGCCCATGGGATTGTGCAGTTGTGCATTGGTTTTCGTATGTTTGGAGACAGATCACAATTATTCAGTTGTTTCATCCAAAGTGGGAGTGAGGTTGGGGAGAAACACTACACCTATGATTGCACAAGTGACTTCTCACTGCCATGGAAATCTGTCTTTGCCAAGACACTTCCCTGAAATGGCTCTCTCTCTCTCTCTCTCTCTCTCTCTCTCTCTCTCTCTCTCTCTCTCTCAATTGCTTCAGGCTTTCCATAAAAATAATAAAACATTTAACAAGACACAGACCAAGAGAGTGTTTCAGAGATAGAAAGAGCCATAAAAAGAAGACACAGATACAGACACAGAAAATAATCAGGAAGAGCTGAGTCCTGGTTAGCAGGGTTTAGAAGCCTATTTAATAAATGATGCAGAAAGCAGACCAAGAGGTCAAGTGCAAACTAATACTTACATTCTTAATTCAACAGAACATTTGGATGTGTTCTAGAGACTATCCTATCAAGCTCCCACTAAATGTAGAAATCTTCTACAAATCCATGCAAAGCATCCAGCCTATCTTACTTGAATGCTACTTATGACAGGAAATGCATCAATTAATGAGGAAGCTTTGGGGTGAGGGAGCAGTTGCATGTTAGAAGTTCCAATTAGATGGGAAAGGGGGTGGAGATGGAAGAGAGTGGGGGGAGTGGGAAGATGGTGATGGAGGGAAAAAATATATATATAGCATTCAAAAAAATGTTCCAGTCAACATTATTTTAACTATTTTCATTGTTCAATTGCTAAAGTGAAAAGTACACCCAAATATAAAACAATGGCCCTCAAACTGTAGTGCAAATATGAGTCACCTTTGAGGGCTTACTGAATATGTGAATTCTCATCTCATCCAAGACCTACCAAACCAGACTCTATGAGGGTGGCTCCCAAGAATCTGCATTTTCATTGAATATATCAGGTGATTTTAATACAGCACGAGGTTGAGAAGCAGTGCTATAAAGTCTACACTAGAATTTTTTCTACCAAAAGTTATTTTAAATACTCATCCCACACCTGATAATAATACATTCTATGACCATGAACATTAACAGCCTTAAGTATATAAGAGGGTGACTGGTATTTCAGTTTTTATTATAATTATTACTTGCCTGAAGTCTACTATTTTTAGAGGCAAATTTTGCTATCTTCTAGACTTCAAAATTATCAATAACAATGTATAAAATGCTGAACTTTAGCACTATAATCAAAGACAATATCCATGTTGCTCAAAACTCAATACCAACACCAACCAAACCTGCTGCCATGGTAGAGCACATGTACTTATTTTAAAACTAGGAGCCTGGTACACAAAAATTTGTATACTCGGGAGGTCCCTCAGCCTGGCCTGTGCCTTCTCACAGTCTGGGACCCCTCCGGGGATGTCCACCTGCTGGCATGCCTGGCTAGCCTGGGTGAGGGGCTGATGGCTGTTTGCAGCTGGCCAAGCCCCCCAGTGTGGACCCTCACCCCATTGGGGTGTGGCCAGCCTGGGTGAGGGGCTGAGGGCTGTTTTCAGGCTGCCCACAGTTCTTTCAGGGTTCGAGTCCCTACTGGGGTGCCTGGGCAGCCTGGGTGCGGGGCTGAGGGCTGTTTTCAGGCTTTTAGGCTGCCCACAACTCCCATTGACCCAACGTCCCAGCAAGGCTGGCTGGAAGCAGGTTTCTGGGGTTTATTTAGCTTCTATAATTGATACACTGTTGCTTTAAGCCAAGGCCGAGGCAGGTAATCAAGCTTCCTGTTGGCTTCTATAATTGAAAGAATGTTGCCTTAGTAGAGGCCCAGCCAGCCTAGGCAGGCAGTTTCCTCCATCGCTAGTGCAATGGAAGCCTCCTGTTTGGTTCAGCTCCGTGGGTTCTATAATTGCAACTATGTTGCCGTGAGCAGAGAGAGACCCAGCCAGCCTAGGCAGACAGTTTACTCCTGGTTCAATGGAAGCCTCCTGCTTACTCTAGCTCCATGACTGCCGGCCTCCATCTTGGCTGGGTTAATTTACATTCAGCCGCTCTGATTGGCTGGTGGGCATGGCTTAGGCATCCCAGAGAAATGGTCAATTTCAATATTACTCTTTTATTAGATTAGATATGTTTTTATTGATTTCAGAGAGAGGAAGGGAGATGGAGAAAGAGATAGAAACAATGATGAGACAGCTGTTTTGTGCATGCTCCCTACTGGGGTTCTAGCCCACAACCCAACCCAGGCATGTGCCCTGACCTGGAATTGAACCAGTGACCTCCTGGTGTAAGGGACAATGCTCAATCAATGGAGTCACACCGGCTGGCCAGGCTGAGCACATGTGCTCTTAAAGAAATATGTAAGCTGCCATCTTTCAATTGTTGATGTGGCAAATACATACCATGTACAGACCTGCTGTGAATGAGGGCAGAGGCTTTCAATAGCCAAAGTGTCAAAAATAAAAGAAGGTGGAAGGTGAACCAGAGCAATGAAAATCATGAGTAGATTAAGACATATTTGAAAGCTTAAAGTTGGAAAGAAAAATGTTATATTTTGATTGTCCCCATTTCTTTAAACCTGACTCCAAATCATACACCATGGTTTTCATAATCTGATATGAAATAGCAAAAGCAAAAGCATAAACATTTAAACAAAGCACTGTCTTTTATGAATGATTTGTTATTTCTCCTGTTAGCCATGTCTGTGAAAGCCTTAACCATTCATTTGGTCCATACACTGAGCACACTTATTTTGTTTTATGGGGGGAGGGGGAGTCATTATGTAACTTTCTATTCCCCCAGCTTTATTGACATATAACATTGTGTAAGTTTAAAGTGTATAGCCAGACTACTTCTGAGGTTACAACTTGCCAAATAGGTAATAGGAACACAGAATGTTTTCTCAAAGATCTTTACACTTGTAATCTCATTTGACATTCCCAACATACCCCATGAGGCAAGTACTATTATTATTATTTTTTTATTATTATTATTCCCATTTCACAGTCACAGGTCCAGGTTTAGAGAAGTAACTGGAGCTAGTAAATAGTGAAGGCAGGATTTTTTTACAATTGGCACTGACACCACATGAATGAACACCCCACCCTGGTATTGAAGCACCTCTTGCACACTGAATTTCTTTAAAACAATGTGGCATTTGATTTTTCCTTCTGCCATCTTTGAAAATAAAAATGTTCACTCGCTCATCATTGTCACCACCACCATCAACATTAGCATAGAAGAACACGATCAGGAGTAGTAAGGGGGCATTTTTACTCTTTGAAGAATAACTTGAGCCAATCATTATATCTGGGCCAGCCCTGGCAGGGGTATATAGCATTTTATTAGCCTCAACCAGAGTCCAAAGAACCATGTTTCTTTACAACATGCATGCAAAGGAGGAAGGTCTCTCTCTCTCTCTGTAGGCAGCCCCAATATTCTGCTAAACTGAGGTGAAGATTAATGACTCCTAAAGGAAGATTTTAAAGATGCCAGAAGGAAAGACATAACATGAAAGTAGGATGCATAATCACCCTTGGTAACAACGTAGCCTATAATTCAGCTAGCAAGTCCCAAACCATACCATTTGTCATGGTGATTATATCACCTGGTAATCTGTGCAGTTAACTGGCATTTCCAATTTCACTCACATTCGTTTTCTGTTGTGCAATCTTTGCTTCACAACAGAAACACGAGAGCAGAAGATGCAACATACCATCTGTCTTCGGTAGGTGGGTGAGAATCAGACAATCAACACAGCATGGGTGCTAGCAGTTTCAATGTGAGGCGCCCCCTTCGCTTGTCTATAAAACTTGGCTTGTCCACAGCAAAAGTAGATTTCCTAAGAAATCTTTCTCCAGGATTTCCTCCTTCCTTCCTCCCTCCCCATTGAGCATTTCCACAAGGGTAAAGTCAAGCAAAGAGAAATGGAGGAGGAATCAGGAGATAAGTTCTAGTCTCAGCTCTGTACCCAGGGAGCTGAGTCATTTTGAATCACTTTGAGTCACTTCACCTCTCCAAACGGTAATTCTATATCTGATAAGTTGGGCTGAAACTTTTTATATTTATTAGGGACTTTAACGTATCTTTAATTAGGGTAGCTAATGAAGGAACTCAAGTTCCTTACTATTCAGGCCAAAGTAGTAGGGGGTTATAAATTTATTCTGGAAAACGAGATGGGCTGAGCCCCAAAATGGTGCCAGCACCCAGGAACGGGGAGTCAGAGGTTATAAAGGACTCCAGGAAGGCTTTTTCTGGTGAATTCTCTGGGCAGGTACTGAGGAGAAAGATAATTGTTTTAACAAGTGAAATGAGGTCTAAGCAAAAGGAAATGTTGGTTGTGAAGTGGTCTAAAGGGGAGGGGGTGTTGATTCAATTATTTGATCAGACCTAACATCTTTCAGCTCTAAAATTTAATGCCAACAAAACAAACCCAATCTTATTTATGAGTGACTGAACTCTCTATTAATAACTTTTATTTACTGCTTATTGATGTGCCAAGAACTAAGCTAGGAGTTTGCATACAATAAATTTGGGAAGGAGACATTATTTTTAGATTTGTAAACTGAAGTTCAGAACAATACAAATGAAAGAATGTAAGATGAGCATCTGTCATAAGCACTTACATGTTTTAGATATATAAATAATAACAACAAAAAGATCTAAAGACAGAATATAAAGCTATATACTATTAAGAAATGTAAGTAGTATTGATATAGGCATAGAGATCAATGTAGCAGAATTGAAAGTTCTGAAACTCTGACACACGGGCATTTAACTTGTGACAAAGGGAGCATTGCAGAAAAGAGGGATATTTCATGATGATAAAAAGGTTCAATCTATGAAAAAATTTAAAAATTATAAACATTTATACCTAATATATATATATATATATATATATATATAGTACATGCCTAACAAAAAGGTCCAAAACAAATGAAGCTAAATTCACAGAATTCAAGGAATAGTCAATTCAACAATGTTACTTGAAGACTTTTCTGTTCCACTTTCAAGAAAGGATAGAACAATTAGGCATAACCCATGGCACACACATGCATAATCTATGACGCAGCAATTCTGCTCCTAGATGTACATTAATACTGTGATTACAACATGATTAATTTATGTAAAATTTTAAAATAGACAAGAAATATATGATCTTAGACTTCCTGGGTAGTAATTTGCTTTGTAATAGCTTGAGATATACATAAATAATTTTTTAAAAATAATTTATACATTTTCTATTTAGTACAATAAAAATAGTTTTAACTCCCACTTTTATAAATTATTAGTGATGTGACTGGGCAAGTTACACATTCTCTGAGTATATTTTATGCACCTGTAAAATGAGAATCAAGTTTATCATGAGGATTGTATCTGATTAACTACTAAACCCTGTGTTTAATTCCAATGAATGTTACATACTTACTGTTTTTTTTTTCCATTCTACCTTTCTTCCTGCACAATCTCTCTCTCTCTCAAATAGTCCAGTGAATGCAGATTGTTAAAAGAAAGAAAAATAATTGCACAGACCCAGGAGAGCCAGTTTTGGTTTTGACTTAGAAAATCCTATGTAATAAAAGGGTAGTATGCATATCAACTGAATGACAGAACAACCAGTCACTATGATGTGCACTGTCCACCAGGGGACAGATGCTCAAAGCAGGAGCTACCCTCTGGTGATCAGTGGGCTCCCACAGGGGGAGCACCACTCAGCCAGAAACCGGCTCATGGCTGGCAAGTGCAGCGGTGGTGGAGGGAGTCTCTCTCGCTTCCACAGCAGTGCTAAGGATGTCTGACTGACAGCTTAGGCCCACTCCCCATGTGAGCGGGTCTAAGCCATGAGTCGGACATCCCCTGACGGCTCCTGGACTGCGAGAGGGCGCAGGCCTGGCTGAGGGACAACCCCCCCCCCCAAGTGCATGAATTTCGTGCACTGGACCTCTAGTAGAATTAAATGGTGAGTTGGAGTTACTCATTTAGATCAAAAGTGAAAAATAAAAATAAAGCCTGGCTGGTTCGATTCTGGTCAGGGCATATGTGGGGTTGCGGCTCCATCCCCAGTGTGGGCGTGCAGGAGGAAGCTGATCGATTATTCTCTCTCATCATTTATGTTTCTATCTCTCTCTCCCTTTCCCTGAAATCAATAAAGACATTTATAAATAATAAAAATAATATCTATATATATAAAAGCCTAAGCAACCATTGAACCATTCACTATGGCACACACTGACCACCAGGGGGTAGACAATGCACAGGCATGGAAACACAGAAAAGAATGATGAATCTCAGAGGGAAGAGGGTGGGGGGAGGGCGGGAAGAGATTAACCAAAGATCTCATATGCATACTAGAGGCCTGGTGCATGAATTCCCTCAGCCTGGCCTGTGGGGATCGTGCTAAAATCGGCACGGTGAATGGATTCGTGCACCGGGGGCATCCCTCGGCCTAGCCTGCAGGGATTGGGCCAAAACTAGCTCTCCAACATCCCCATAGGGGTCTCTGATTGCAAGAGGGCGCAGGCCAGGACGAGAAACCCCACTGGTGCATGAATCTGTGCATCAAGCCTCTAGTAGGATGATAAGAGAGAAACTTTCCCTATCCAAGAGCACCATAAAGGCATGAAGGATAGAGACTCCAGAAGTCACTATAAAATAGCAACATAATTCTAAAATAAACAGAGCAGTGGAATTGGGTTAAAGAATCTCTCTCTGGTCCTGTCCATAAGAAACTCACTTAAAAAAACTCGCTTCAGAACTGAAGGAGCCATACAATATAACTAGACTCCTGGATGGTCCTTCACCACATTAGCCAGAGACATTCATTGAGGCAAAATTTGCTAGTTGCATCTACTGAACGAAGTCCTTACATCTACAGAATAATGCTTAATGTTTACAAAAACGTTCACAGTCAGCACAGATACTACTTAGGAGCCTGGCCACTGCAATGGTAAATAAATTGTGTTTAGCACGTAATAGCTCTCACAGCAGAAAATGGTTCTTGGAAAATAAAGAACAGAAAATTTGCAACTGTGGGTTTGGTCCCATAAATCTCTCCACCAAATATGCAACTGGCTGGGGAGTGACTGCTGTGGGAGGCGGCGGAGAGCCAGTCTTTGGACAAACACAGGATTCTCTCTCCAGAAAATTCTAGTCTTCTAAGCTTTATGCATTTGAAGCATGTTGTATGGCAGTGTTGCTCCCCAAAGAGCAGACTGCACACTTTGCCTTGAAGGGAAGCCAACCCTATGCAAGAATGACTTTCTTTCACAATAAAACAACAATAACAAAAGCAACTCTTGAAAATTTTCTGTTTCAAATTGAACATTTCAGACTGCCTGCTGGTTTCCAGCAGAGCCTGCCGCCTTCAGCTCCAATAGATCAAAGGTCTATTTCAGACCTAGCTCACCTTTGGTCCTCTTTGCTCAGTTGTTGTTGTTGGTGGTGGTGAGGTTGGAGGGGCAGCTAAGGGGAAACTGGGGTGCACTTAAAGCAGGGGGCAATATGGGGAACCCTGGTTCAGTACATTGTACCTAGATACCCAAAATTAGGTGGATTCTCTCTAAAGTTGTATATAAGGCTGACTAGAGGATCTGTGGCTTCCCCTGGTGGTTCCTGTCACCTTCCCACAGCAGCTCATGCTTGCACTACAGCCACTTCCAAGGTCTGCCTGTGCTAAGACAGACAGCATGTTCTGGAGCCAGTGACCTCCAAGCTTATAAGAAGTTTTTGGGCACTGAAGAGAAGCAACATCTGCACATAATAACCAATAGATCCATGGTCATCTGGGAGCCTGTATTCCACAAGGGATATGCAATTATCAACCCCACCCCCGCTGCGGCTGTCCACACAAAGTTGGCTTACACTGTGGATACAAACTTCTTTAGAATTCTCTGTCGTTACCCCTTGGGGCTTCCAACACAGGAAACACACTCTCAACACGTATATAGACAACTCCCACAAGAGCTGACACCTAAAAGGAAAGAGGCTCCACAACGTCAGACTTTCCTCCAACCCCAAATTCTTTCCTCCACAAGAATCTCTAACCCAATTAGCTGTTTGCTCTTAGAATGTTTACTATCAGCCACTTAATACCCATAAATTATTATACTTTTTTCTGGAATATGCTAAAAATGCAAAAGTAATGTGTCAAAGATTTTAAAAGATTATTCAATGAGATTCGGCACACATCAACATAATTCATCAGGCAAATAATTGCATTATAACTTTGTCTCCACAAATTAAATGCATGCTTCATCTGTTATCCCATTCATAAAGGGTAACCTCTAGTGAGCTGATGTCTCAATCCCCTTATTCCACCTCCAGAGTGGCGCTGCTCTGAGGCAGATTAAGAAATATTGTATGTGTATGTGTGTGTGTGTGTGCATGTACCTTGGCAGAGACACACAGACCACCATCTCATTGATAGTATTTTGGTGGGAAAAGTAAAAGGATTAAAGGATTATAAATAGAACTGAGCCTGGTGTGATGATTTCTAAGAAACTTTAGACATTTTTTTGCTAAGGCTAATGGGAGTTGAGTGCCTCCAGGGGAGGGAGCCAAGCTCTGATTTCTGTTCTAGGACCTCTTCCTTATTCTACCAGTACCTGGGCTATATGAAGATCCAGGACCAAGCAATCTGTGGGCCAGCACCATGGGCTCCCAATCAGGTTGCTCAATACTGTTTCGGTTTAAGAACTTTTGCTGAAGGGTCAAGAATTTTACAATGACTTGGCTAAAGATTGGGAGTAAAGCTTCCCACTTCCCACTTCCCACCTCCCATCTCCCACCTCCCACCTCCCACCTTCCACAGTCTAGCAATGAACAGGGGGCATGGCCATTGGGTCATATTCTAGATCACCTTATCTTGAGGTGCCTCACACATCAGTCTAAGATGCATGGATTTGAAAACTGGGGTTTCCTCCAATAATTCTATTCATAGAGAAACACCTAACCTCTGGCAGAGTTGCTAACATATTTTGCCAACAATAGCCAGATGGAGAGAAAGTGAGGACAAGAAAAATAAAATAATTTGAACACATTTGAAGGCACCATGATATAATGGCAAGACCAAGGCCACTGGGTCCAGACAGACCTGGGCTAGTTTGGCTCCTGATTCTGATATTTAGTTGCACATCCAGAGGCTATGACTCAGACTCTCCCAAACTGAACTGTGAAATATAGCTAATATCCAGATCAAAGTGTTGTGACAAAGATTGGAGGAGATGATGGCACATATTAAGCAACTAGCGCTGTCCCAGCGTGATGTTCAACAAAAGTGGATTCTTTCTCCCCATGATTCCTGTACACGTTGTTACATCCAGCAGTCTACCCTTTAGGCCAGCTCCCAAGCCTGTGACTGTTTACTTCTAATGCCAAACCACTGGATTCTTAGCCAGGACCAAACTGCCTTGCTCAGTCTTTACACAAGAAAGTGATTAATTTATAGGCTAAGCCTGGAAAATTGACTTCCATTCTGGGCATTAAAAAATGCTTCCAGGAAAGTTTCCCAGATGGCCATATTTAGCCTGGTCATATTTCTTCTGTTTTTTATAAAGTAGCTGAAATAAGCCATGTTGTAGCCATAACGAGAGTTCACTAGAACCAGTTCTTTTCAGAAATTTGCAGAGAAAAGGCCAGAGGACTGCTATCTTAAATACTTCATCCATTTTTGGCCCCTGCTCCAAAGAGCAAGAAAGAGGATACAAGAAAGTCTCTGCTTACAGAGACATTGGTGGAATATTCTAGATAATATAATTCCATATAAGGCACAATCCTCAAGGGAAGTTCTCTACCCTTTGTATCGGGGCAGCTTCTACTCTCCCTTCTTGGATGGATCTCATATTCATTGATCCCAAATCATCATAAGAACCAGCAGAATCTTTCTGGCTTGAAGTATATGATTATCGGTAATGTAAATCCTATATAATAAAAGGGTAATATGCAAATTGACCCTAACAGCAGAACCACTGGGAATGACTGGTCACTATGACACACACTGACCACCAGGGGGCTCAATGCAGGAGCTGCCCCCTGGTGGTCAGTGTGCTCCCACAGGGGGAGCTCTGCTCAGCCACAAGTCAGGCTGACGGCTGCTGGTACCATGGTGGTGGTGGGAGCCTCTCCTGCCTCCTCAGTAGCGCTAAGGATGTTCGACTGCAGCATAGGCCTGCTCCCTGCTGGCAATTGGCCATCCCCTGAGGGCTCCCAGGCTGCCAGAGGGATGTCTGACTGCCAGTTTAGGCCCGATCCCCAGAGGAGTGGGCATAAACCAGAAGGTAGACATCCCCTGAGGGGTCCCAGACTGCAAGAGGGCACAGGCCGGGCTGAGGGACACCCCCAAGTGCACAAATTTTTGTACAATGGGCCTCTAGTAATACCATAATTGGCAATTCCACCAATATTTATATATGAGTGAATTTCAAACATATTTATCTATAATTCTACCCAGTGCAAAATCTTGAATAAGAGCCACAAATAATAACTAAGTAACAACCATTAAAAATTGTCTATGGCACCCAACTGGTGTAGTTTAGTGGTTGAGCATCGACCTATGAACCAGGAGGTCATGTTTGATTCCTGGTCAGGGCACATGCCTGGGATGCAGGCTTGACCCCAGTGTGGGACATGAAGGATTCGCTCTTCATCCTTGATGTTTCAGTCTCTCTCTCCCTCTCCTTCCTCTCTGAAATAAAAAAAAAAAAACCACAAAACTATGTATATATTTTTAAAAGAAATGAGTTAAAAAATGTCTATGGCTTCCTTTACCTCCAAGAAGTCAAAGTAGTTTGAAGGTGATGTCAAAAGACCCAGAGAGGTCCTGTGGGGATCAAAGCACCTTTGGGTCCCTGCCAATCTGTAGGTCTCTACAGACCTGCACTCTGGTTCCCCAATAGCACAGGTGAGAGGAGTATGCTTGTGCATGCGGGCTGAAAGACAGGGCAGAAAATAAACTCTTAGCGCAATGAGAGACAAGTCTATAAATGAGTCTCAGCCAGAATAAGAACTTGACTCAACATCAGACAAAACACGGAATAAGGAAAACCCAGAAACTAAAGCCCTGAGTGGAACAGATGTCTGACCATACTCCGTAGAGACGTTGCTGAAGGCCCACATCATCAGAATCTCCACTAGGTCTCAGGACAAACTAAGATCCATGCTTTTGGGCTTCCTGCCAACGGAAAATGGTCAGGAGCACAGCCCCAATGTGGAATCTCATATTACACCCTAAAGGTCAACAGCTTTGGGCTGCTCAGATCCTTGGGATACAGAAAGTGCAGAGTCAAAGGCATATTCTTTCTAGTTTCCAAAGGTCAGTCCTTCCACTTTTACACATTTTATGGATTTCAATTTCTTACCAAGCAAGATGCCATCTATCAGTATTATGTTCCCGGAGGACATAGCAATACAATGAGGGCCAATGCAATGTGGTCCGAAATGCAATACTATACTTCTGCCCACAGGCAAAGGCTCTAGATCCAGGCACATCTGAATTCATAAACAAGTCCTAACCTCGGGCAAAACTCTTACCCTCTCTGAAGGGAAAAATGGAGACAATACCTGTGTCCCAGGATTGTTGTTATAAATGACAAAGCAGAGATAATGCACCTAGCATGGTGCCTAGCAGTACTTTCTACAAACAAATATTGATCACCTTTATCTAAGACCCATTTTCACTAGTTCTACACTAAATCTACTGAAAGGGTGGCACATGTGCCTAAAAATATTAAATGGAAAAGACTATTTTTTTATGCAAATACATTCAGTGCTGTCTGCCTCTCTATCTGACTGAAATAATACACGGTCTGGACACCCATGGAGATGCTCAAATTCTTTTAAAAAAATAAAAATGAGTAGCAGTTTTGGACCAGGCAAAATGCTAGGGATTTTCATGTGAATTATCTTGTTCCAGCTAGGCTGCAGTACATTTTATTTTATTTATGTATGTATTTATGTATTTATTTATTTTCTTTGTTAATCCTCATCTGAGGATATTTTTCCATTGATTTTTAAAGAGAGTGGAAAGGAGGGGGAGAGACAGAGAGAAACATTGATGTGAGAGAGAACTATTGATTAGTTGCCTCCTGCTTACAATTGAGGTATGCGCCCTTGACCAGAATCGAACCTGCAATCCTTCAGTCCACAGGCTCATGGAGCAAACTAGCTAGGGCTGCAGTGCACTTTATATTTGTCCATCTGTTTTAGAATATAATGATGGGGCTTTGGGAATCAACTTCCAAGAATTTATTTAATATCTTAGAAATACTAAAACTTGAATAAGAATAAATGGAATCAATTCCTTGAACTTAAAAAAAAAATGCTTTGAACACCTATTAACTGTCATGTGGTTTGGAAGGTGCCAGAATGAAATTCTACTGGCTACCTGCTACTCTAACAAGCCGTTTTACTCTAGTAAAGCAAAAACAGTGCCTAAACCAGAATAGCTACTGCTTCTGGCCACAGGAATTAATTTATTGACTCAACTAACATTTATTGAGCATGCAGTAAAAAAAGAATTAGATACTCTCCCTGAATTCATAGAACATATGTCATAGAGAAGTTAAAAGAAAAGAAATACATATCTGTGAAAAAAATAAACAGGGAGGCATAAGAGAAATGAAGGGCTCTGGCAGGGACTGTAGGTTTGATTAAGCTTACTTCATCCCAACCTCCCTTTCTCTTGCTCTATAAAAGTTGGAAAATGAAATAAATTCCCAGCCCCCTTTGAAGTGACTAACCAACACAATTCTAGCCAATGAGATGTGAACAGAAAAACTATGGAAAATTTCCATCCAACACAAAAATAGAGGAGTCAGGTGAGGTGTAAAAGATAAGAGGCTATGCTGTGAAAAGCCCAGGGAAGAGAATTCTAGGAGGAAGGAATGACAAGTGTAAAATCCTGGAGCGAAGACAATCACTGGTTTGAGAAACTGAAAGGTAAGCAAGGAGGTGAGTGGCAGGAGGTAAGATTTGAAAGACAGGTAGAGTCGGATCATGTGGGACTGGGTAGGCCATGGTAAGGCTTTTAGAGCTTATCCTAAATGGATATGTGAAACCAATGCAGGACCTCGAACAAGAGAGTGGCAGAACCTGATTTCCTTTGGCTGCGGGAGGGGGAATGGATTATGAGGCTACAAGAAGAGATGTGAAGAGCCCGGATAGAACCACTGTAGTCCTGGTGAGATGACAGTGGTTTGGAGTTAGGGGAACAAAGAAAAACATGCGTTTGAAATACATTTTGGAAGTATCTTGAATTGGAGGGAGAAGAGAAAAGCAAGCATGACTTCTAGGTTTCTGGCCCGGACAACTGGGAGGATGGTAATGATTATTCACAAAGTGGAAGAAACTGGGGAAGGAGCAGGAATGTGCAAAACAAAGCATTCAATCAACTCAACGTCCAAAATCCCTGTTCCAGTGATCTGACTCTACCGGACGAAGCTTTCCCATTTTTCGATCATTTTACTTTTCCCCAAAGGCTGTCTTCTGAGAACCATAACTATAACCGCGATATCAACAATATTTAGTTTCATCTGGTAGGAAAACAAGAGTGGTGTAACTCAGGTAGCAGGGATTAGGACTTCGCCCTATCTTTTTTTGTTACTAAAAGCAAAATGATAGACTCAGCATCCAGTAATGTTCCCACCAAAAATACATATCTCAATTTATAATTAAACTAGTGGCCCGATGCACAAAAATTTGTGCACTCAGGGGGTAGGGGTCCCTCAGCCCGGCCTGTGCCCTCTTGCAGTCTGGGACACCTCGGGGGGGATGTCCACCTGCTGGCATGCCTGGCCAGCCTGGGTGAGGGGCTGAGAGCCATTTTCAGGCTGCCCACAGCCCCTTCAGGGTTCATGCACTGGGGGGTGGGAAGGCTAGTGAGTGCAGGCCTGGACGTTTCCCACCAGAGGGCCCACGATTGCACACGCCTGGTGGGCCCACACTGCTGAGGGGACACACCTGGCGCAGAGTTGGGTGGCAAGCCAGGGGCGGATGCTGGTGCAGAATCCCTTGGTGGGGCCCTGCTGCTGAGCAAACACACCTGGGGTGGAGCTGGGCAGTGAACTGGCTTCGGATTCTCTGCACTGTGCAGCAGACGCTCCCACACGCCCTGTGGAGGCCACGGGGGGCGGATGAAGGTAGCGGACCCTGGACGGGTGTTCCTGGACACCCTGCGGAGGCCCCCAGGGAAGAGCCAGGCAGTGGACCCAGGACAGGTGTTCCTGCATGCCCCGGGGAGGCCCCCAGGGGGTGGAGCCAGGCAGTGGACCCCGGACAGGCACTCCTGGATACTCCTCAGAGGCTCCCGGGGGCGGAGCTAGGCAGCAGACCCAGGACAGCTGCTCCTGGATGCCCCGAGGAGGCCCCAGGCCAGACCGCCCCTCCCACTGAGCTGACACACCTGGCACAGCTATGCCGGCCAGCCGTGGAGGCTCCCAGTGCAGAGCCGCCCTGCCAGCCTCCATCTTGGCTGGGTTAATTTGCATACAGCCGCTCTGATTGGCTGGTGGGCGTGGCCGTGAGCAGAGGCTCAGCCAGCCTAGGCAGGCAGTTGCAACAGAAGCCTTTGGTTTGCTCTAGCTCCAT
>PVJC01028406.1:0-22651 GCA_004026665.1 Murina feae
AAAAGACCCTCTACTTTGAAAGGTTATCATTCTAATTAAACAGTTTAACTATATTATGGGTGGATTCTTATTCTGAAGAAATCAATTACTTATATGTATTTTAAAATTAATCAGAGATAAACAGATAATATATGTATATAGAGATAAAAACTGTTGGTTTTAATTTTTCTGCTATTTTTAATACTGATATTAACCTGTCCTCAATTTTATTCATTTCTGAAGAGACATAAAGTATATAAATTGGTTAACTAACAAAATGTTTAAAAAACTTTGATGAAACTCAGATTTCTTAACATCTAATAATATGGAGGTAGAAAATAAAATTTAAAAGTAAACTATCTTAGGCCATAAATCATGGAAGAAAAAAATCAGAGTATACCAACAACTTTAAGAGTAGGAGAAAATGGCAGAGGAAGTAGAAAAAAATGTATAATTGTATGACTTTTAAAAATATACTCTCAAACCCATCAGGGCTCCTCTTTGGAAATCTTTCCCACACCCACACACAACAGGCCAGCCTGAGGCAGACCAGCGGTGGGTTGGCCCCTGACCTATAAGACTTGAAGGATAGCACATTGCTTTGTAATTCCATTAGTAAAAATATATACTAAAAAACGTACTAATCATTTCACTCAAAATGCTTCAACTTATAATAGCAACCAAGGAAATCTAAAAAAAAGAAAAATTAATGCAGACAAAAATCAGAAAAAAAGAAATTCATAAATGAGGAAACATACAGGAGAATATCAGACTCTTTTTTTAATTGAATAGACTTCATGATAATATTAAGAATTTTTTTCAAAATAATACAAAAAGCCTTCCATTGAGTCATTGTAATATGATGCAATGAGCTGGGGAATGAGATTCCCAGAAAAGAGGTTCCCATTTTTCCATAGCTGGCCCACATATTTGATTTTGAAATTTAATAGGATATCAATAGGATATTGTCAGAATTTCTCTACTTTCTTCCTGAGAGAGGTCATTGTTATGCCAGTTGTGCTGCTAGATCCAGGGACAAGTGAAGTTGGGGAACAAATAACAAAAACCTCATTAACACCAGAACAAGTAAAACAGACCAAAGGACAATCCAGAATTCCCCTATACCCTTATTTTGATTCATTAGCATATTAAAAAATTCACCTAGAAAGCTCATGAATTTTCTACTGAAACCTCCCCTAAGGCAAGAAAATTTTCTTTAACTCTTGCTAACTTTTCTGATTTGCTCCTTCAGTACTACAGCCAAAACAGCCATCTGTATTCCTTTGATGATACACTAGTACTTTGCTCTAATTCCTACTTTCAATTGTAGTGTTTCATGTTATCATTGGTCTTTTGTTTTTATCAATGTACTAGAGGCCTGGTGCACAAATTCATTCACAGGTGGGATCCCTGCTTCCACCCATTAATCAAGGTTAATGGGGGAAAGGGGGAGGGGCCATAGGAGGTTGTCTAACTGGCCATGGGAGGGCAGCTGTGGGAGCACACTGGTCACCAAGGACCAGCTCCCTGTGTTGAGCATCTGCACCCTGGTAGTAAGTGCGTGTCATAACGACTGGTCAACTGGAATGACCAGTCGTTCAGTTGTAAGAGTTGCTTAGGCTTTTATATATATAGAGTAGAGACTAAGTGCACAAAAATTTGTGCACTCAGTGGGGGGTCCCTCAGCCCAGCCTGTGCCCTCTCGCAGTCTTGGAACCCTCAGGGGATCTCCACCTGCTGGTGTGCCTGACCAGCCTGGGTGAGGGGCTGATGTCTGTTTGCAGGCTGGCCACATCCCCTTCAGGGGTCCCTGCTGGGGTATCCAGCCAGCCTGGGTGAGTGGCTGATGGCTGTTTGCAGCGAGGCTGGCTAGAATTTATTTAACTTCTACAGTTGAAACTTTGTTGCTTTAACCAGAACCCAGGTCGGGTTGCCCTTGACAATCCAGGCTCCCAGCAATTCCTTGAGCCCAAGGCTAGAAGCAGGTCTCTGGGGTTTATTTATCTTCTATAATTGAAACTTTGTTGCCTGAAGCAGAGGCCACAGCTGGCCTAGGCAGACAGAAACCTTAACTTCCTGCATGGCCAGGGCAAGCCTCCTGCTTGTTCTAGCTCTGTGGCTACCGGCGGCCATCTTCGCCAGTTTAATTTGCATACAGCCACTCTTATTGGCTGGTGGGTGTGGCTTGGCTGGTGGGTGTGGCTTAGGTGTCTTGGAGTGATGGTTAATTTGCATATTACTTTTTTATTAGATTAGATGATGGTATACATGAACTCTCCTTATGCTATTGCTGTTGTCTTTCCCAGAAAAACCTACATGGTGGGTCTAGTAAAATTACTTATATAATTTAGGGAAAAGAGGATTCTGTCTTTGAAATCAGTATAACCAGATCTCTTAGAACTCATCCTCAAATCCATAGACACTCATGATCCATTAACCTTCAAATCTCATCCCTGTTATCTCCAAACTACATTTCTGATCATTTTTCTGTTGCCACAATATATTTATTGTTTAGGTGAGTGCACTGGTTTTCTGTCTGGTTCCCCTGCTTTCTTTCTTCAGCCTCTCCATTTAGCAGATGGAAGAAAACTTTTTAAAAAACCAAAGTATGCTATTCCCAGTTTAAAGTCAATGATTTCTCATTCTACTTAGAAAGCAATTAAAACCTTTTCCCAGAACCTACCAATCCTGACATGATCTAGCCCACTTTGCTGATTTCATCTCTTAGAAACTCCCTCACACATTCACTCTCCTATGATCACAATAGCTTTTGGCAATTCCAAGAACACACATGCCACATTCTCCCTGTTTCAAAGCCTTTGCATTTATTATTCGTTCCTTTCCCCTGCCACCTGGCATTCCTGGCCCTGAGTATCCTGCAGGTCTCAGCTGAAATGTCACCCCTTCTGGAAGCAATTCTCCTTGTTATTATGTATCACGGAATGACAGTACCATCTTCACAGCACTTTCATACTCTATATTTATTTGAGTCATTTGTTGTATTATTTTCTGTTTCCTACACTAAAATATAATTCCTCTATGTCAAGTGTTCACCTGTCCTGCTCATTATATTACCCAGAGTGAGAAGCACTAAGTCTAGTTTACATAATGTTGAATAAATGAGAGAAAAATGAAGAGATGTTACACGTTTCCTTGGTACTTCACAATATATGTTATATTATAAAATATATGTCTTTCATATATAAAAGGAGATCAGCTGTTAAGAAAGAAACAATTTAGAAACATTTTGCATCTGGGGCAGAACTCTAGAGGCAGAGAAACAAAATTAGCCTAAAATGAAAAGCAAACAATTTTATCCTTTCTTATTTGGGTGCAATAAATCTATTCTGTTGGCAATTTTGACCTAGCACTGTTTGAAAATGATTGTATATTTCTTACAATATCAAACGTATTAGTGAAACTTGTTTAACTAGGAGACTTATATAGCTGTTAGATCAGAAGTAAATAACAAAGGTTTCCATGCTAAGCGAAATAAGCCAGTTGGAGAAAGATAAATATCACATGATCTCACTCTATGTGGGATATAATAATCAATATAATTTGATGAAAAGAATAGATGCGGAGACAAATGGTAGGGGAGTGGGGGTTAGAGAGCAAGCAAAGGACACGTATGCATACATATTAGCATAACCAGTGGACACAGGCACTGGGGCGGTGGGGGCTTACCCAGGATGGGAATGGCTGGGGTGGGGGTCAATTGGGGGGAAAAAAAGACATATGTAAAACTTTAGACAAAAAAATAAATAAAATAACAAAGGTTTCCAATATTTTTATGACCAATATTATAGTCACACAACAAATAATTAGTTAGTAAAAGTGGATTTTTAAAATACCATAGTTAAACATAAACCTGATTTCATTGTTCTACTATTTAACACTGTTTAATAAATTAAGATTGCGTAATAACCAAACTCTTATGATAGTGTTGACAATCACATAATGTTTGAACTCCAGTTATCCCTTTTTTCTTCTTTAAATAAATATGTATTGTTCCAAGTATTACATATGTCCCTTTTTTCACCCCATTGCCCTCTCACCCCCTCCTCCCATTTTCCCCCAAGCCTTCACCACCCTGTTGTCTGTTTATGGGTTTTGCATATGTGCATATGAGTTCATTGGTTGATCTCTTCCACCCCTCCACCCTGCCCTGCCTTTTCTCTGAGGTTTGACAGGCTGTTCAATGTTTTTGTGTCTCTGGGTCTATTTAGTTCATCAGTTTATGTTGTCACTGGATTCCACATATGAGTGAGATCCTGTGATACTTATCTTTCTCTCACTGGCTTATTTCACTTAGCATAATGCTCTCTAGGTCCACCCATGCTGTTGCAAATGGTGAGAGTTCTTTCTTGTCTGTTTATTGGCCCCACAAATACATCTTTTATATTAACTACTATGTGCATTTGCACTGTGCCACGTGCAAGCTGTCTGCTCATGATTCAAGATTCAGCATATGTGCAATCTGCCTTGTCCAACTTTCTTATAAATATTTAGGTGACTTAAGCCCGGCTCTCTTTGAACCTTCAATTGCATTTTGAATTTCTCTCTATTTTTCCTATCCCAGGGCATTTTTATTTTTCATATTTCTCTTTCTTGTAATATGTTAAGCCAAAACAGAGACCAAATTTTTGTTATCCTTGCACAATACTTAAAACAAGCTTGTGTTGCAGAACAGGTTTTAGTCTCCAAATATTGAAATGACTTGAATTGAAAACCAGCTTCTGTGCTCATAGAGGAGTTAGCACCACTAAGAAGTTGAAGGAGGGAAAATTCCCCAAATGTTTGACACCCAGGTAAGTTCAAGTCCAACTCAGCTTTCAAAAACCCTGGTTGTTTCTGTGTTTCTCTCCTCATGATTTTTAATATGTCTATAATCCCAAGAATCGTAACATGGCAGAGCAGGTTTTTGATGGAGCACCCTCACAGGTTGGCAGTGTTGTGTCCCCCAGAGGGTTACACAGACACTCATCGCCAGCCTGGAATGGCCGTTCTTGGCCTGTATTGCTTTAAATCCTTCCAGACACACTGATTGGTTTTCACTTGGAGGCAGGACTGACTTAGTTGAAAATGCATTATCTGATTTGCTTTGTTTTGCTGTTCTGGCTTGATAATTTATTCATTGTCTGCTTTATCTTCAGATATAAATATTTAATCAACTTAACCTGTAAATATGTCAGTTTTAAAGTATAATATCTATATCAAAAGTTTTTTCCCTACAAATTTAATGAGTTAATAAATGTGTAGAATATTGGCACAGTCATGGGACATTATAAACAATAAAGGTAATTAGTTAATGCAAACTTAAAATATCCACCACATATCATAGTTTGAATGTACACTTCAAATGTTTGAAGTATGTTGCAACTAAAAAAATTATAGATAATAATAACAGTGTAAATTTTAAGATGAATAAAATATCAAATACTCATGAGTCATTTTGTTTTCAAAGTATATAGAAAAATTTTAGCTAGACAATTTAGTTCATTAAACATAAATTTGAAATATAAAATCATAGTGCTGTGTTTAAATATATCATGTGTTACTTTATTTTCTAAAAAAATGTTCATGACTAGATTAAAGCAGTGAGGGGAAAATATAAACTTTCTACCCTGATGAATTATTCTTGGAGGCATTTATTTATAATCTAATAATTTATTTGAAAACTTATTATGTTTATTAATTTCTGGTTTTTCATATGATTAATATATTCTCTTTTAAACGGTTATGTTTTAATTTCATGAGACAATTAAAAATGAAATATAGAACACATATATTTCTAGTTTGAATATAAATCATCTAAAGAGTAATATACTTGATATATCCTCATCTTACCTTTAGTTTTTCCATTAAAACTACTATATTTTAATTGAATTATTGGCAAAAAAATTACTTACTTATTTTTAGGAATATATCTCTGTTTGTACTTAATTATCAGGAAGAATATGCCTCTTAAAAAAGACATTTAGAATGTTCCTGTTTATAGCATAGAATAATTTTTAAAAATCCTCTGTAGTTTCTCTGTTATCCTGTTTTCTCCAATAATTTACTATGGCATGATTCTTTTATTTGGAAGAATTTATTGTTCTTTCTAAATTTAAGCCTCTTTTCTCACAAATGATGATGATGACAAGTGATCTCTACATTAAGCCAGAGATGTACTATGTTTATCATGAAGTAAATTCTCTCATGATTTTTATTTCAAAATGATCTATGCAGACTTTATTTACATTAATGGAGTTAACGTTTAGCTATTAATTTAATTTACTAATATCAAACCATTTTCTCAGAGTTCCAAAACTTTAAGACTATAGCCATTTATACCTCTTTCCATCTTATCTTTTGCTGGCTGTTAGAGCTCATTGAATTAAAGAGCCAAAATATTTTAAATAAAAATCAAGCAGTTTAGATCATTCAAAAGCTTTGTTGAACTGAAAGTTTTTAAATTTATTTTCAAATATGTTTTTTAATATTTTAAAGTAATATACACCTCTTGGATTTTTCTTCTGGTTAGACTAAAATGAGCTATTTCAAGAAAGGATCAAATGAAGAAAAACTTTTATAAATCTTTATGATATGATGATTTAATATCATTAACAGATATTAAATTTATAAAATGAGTAGTTAAAAAATAAGGCAGGTTACAATATGACATTTTATTTTTAACTTGAAGTTTTCTATCATGTAGGCAATCTAAAAAGTATAGATAATAAGGGAATGGAAAAGCAGGCAGTAGTGTACAAGGACCTTTGAATGGTGGGTACTAGACTAAAAACAGACCTCTGATACTCTATTTATGTCTGATGCCTTTACAGTTAATATTTAGAAGGGGAAATTATTAACTCAATTATCTCAGATTCAGTCTTGGTTTCAATGAGAAGAACAAAATAGCTCTGGCTGGTTTAACTCAGTGGATAGAACATTGACCTGAAGGGTCCTGGGTTTGATTCCAGTCAAGGGCATGAACCCTGCTGCAGCAAGCTAGATCCAATGCCATGTTAGGACACACTCAGGAGGCACCTAATCGATGTGTTTCTCCCACATCAATGTTTCTCCGTAGCCTCCCCGCACTCCTTTCTACTGTCTCTAAAAATCAATGGAAAAATAGTCTCAGATGAGGATTAACAAAAAAAGTGAGAGAGAGAAAGAAGAAAAACTAGATCACTACACTAGTTGTTTAGTCTTTGAAGCAAAAAATCTTAAAAGATTTTCTTAAGAGAATCTCATTGTATTTTAAAAGTATTGTATTAATACCTATAGTGTTCTTTGATAAAGTCGTAGAATTCACAGGTGATTTTTTTATTTCCCATGCCTTATAAAAGCAAGGTTTGCAAGCAGTGCATATAAAAGAACATTCCACTGATAAAAATGATTTAATGGAATTTATTGTATGCAAATTCATTATCCTATATTGATATAAGAAACTTTCTGAGATAATAAGTATTTACAACATAAGCATGTTTTTTATTTTTTAAAAACATCTACTTAGAAGACTACACATTTAAATTAAAATTATTTAAACTATATTATTTTTGTTTTTTAGGAAAGAAAATGTGTTCACTAAATTTACAATGTTATTTACTCAAGGCAACCTATGTAGTTATTTACTTACGTAGGATAAAAACCTCAAAGTAATTCTTAAATTATCTTTTTACCTAGGGTCCAGCTCTCAATCTATTAAGCATATTAGCTCTACTTTCAAATACATCACAAATCTTAATGAATAACATGAGGTTATAGCTAGAATATTTCTCTTAAGATGTTTAATGTTCAAAATAAAATATTTATTTATTGCTTAAAATATTACAAAGAGTAGTAGATATGTCTCTTTTTTTTCTCCCTTGACCTTCCCCTGGCCTTCTCTACCCCCCAGTGTTTTGTGTCCATTGGTTATGCTTATATGCATGCATACAAGTCCTTTGGTTAATCTCTTTCCCCTCCCCTCCCCAACCATCCTCAGCCTTCCTGCTGTAGTTTGACAGTCTGTTTGATTCTGCTCTGCTTCTGTATCAATTTTTTTATCAGTTTATAATGGTCTTTATTATCCATAAATGAGTGATGTCATGTGGTATTTTTCTTTCATTGATTGGCTTATTTCACTTAGCATAATGCTCTCCAGTTCCATCCATGCTATTGCAAATGGTAAGCATTCCTTCTTTTCTACAGCAGTGTAGTATTCCATTGTGTAGATGTACCACTGTTTTCTAATCCATTCATCTATTGATGGGTACTTAGGCTGTTTCCAAATATTAGCTATGGTGAATTGTGCTGCTATGAACATAGGGATGCATATATCCTTTCTGATTGGTGTTTCTGGTTTCTTGGGATATATCCCTAGAAGTGGGATCACTGGGTCAAATGGCAGTTCCATTTTAAATTTGGGAGGAAACACCATACTGTCTTCCATAGTGGTTGTACCAGTCTGCATTCCCACCAGCAGTGCATGAGGCTTCCTTTTTCTGAGCATCCTCTCCAGCACTTGTCGTTTGTTGATTTGATGATAGCCATTCTTACAGGTGTGAGATGGTACCTCATTGTTGTTTTGATTTGCATCTCTCAGATGATTAGTGACTTTGAGCATGTTTTCATATGTCTCTTGGCTTTCTGAATGTCCTCTTTTGAAGAGTGTCTATTTAGGTCCTTTGCCCATTTTTTGATTGGATTGTTTATCTTCCTTTTGTTAAGTTGTATGAATTCCCTATAAATGTTGGAGATTAAACCTTTATTGGTGATAACATTGGCAAATATGTTCTCCCATGCAGTGGTCTTTCTTATTGTTTTGTTGATGGTTTCTTTTGCTGTGCAGAAGCTTTTTATTTTGATGTAGTTCCATTTGTTTATTTCCTCTTTAGTTTCCAATGCCCTAGGAGCTGTATCGGTGAAGAAATTGCTTCAACATACGTCTGAAATTTTGTTGCCTTTAAATCCCTCTAGTATTTTTATGGTTTCCCATCTTACATTTAAGTCCTTTATCCATTTTGA
This sequence comes from Murina feae, assembly GCA_004026665.1. NCBI lineage: Eukaryota > Metazoa > Chordata > Mammalia > Chiroptera > Vespertilionidae > Murina > Murina feae. The sequence continues at coordinate 8,977 of PVJC01028406.1, forward strand.
GTTTATTTTTCTGTATGGTATAAGTTGATGGTCTAGTTTCATTTTTTTGCATGTATCTGTCCAATTTTTCCAACACCATTTATTGAAGAGGCTGTCTTGACTCCATGTATTTTCTTGCCTCCTTTGTCAAATATTAATTGAGCATATTGGTTTGGGTATTTCTTGGTTCTCTATTCTATTCCATTGGTCTATATGTCTATTCTTGTGCCAGTACCAGGCAGTTTTGAACACTGTGGCTTTCTAATATAGCTTGATATCTGGTATTGAGATCCCACTTACTTTGTTTTTCTTTCTCAGTATCGCTGCAGCTATATATTCGGGGTATTTTTTTATTCCAGATAAATTTTTTGAGAGTTCTTTCTAGATCTGTGAAATATGCTGTTGGTATTTTGATGGGAAGTAGGTCGAATTTATAGATTGCTTTGGGTAGTATGGACATTTTAATGATATTGATTCTACCAATCCATGAACATGGCATGTTCTTCCATCTGTTTATATATTCCTCTATCTCTTTTTTCAATGTCCTGTAGCTTTCTGAGTAGAGGTCTTTTTCCACTTTAATTAAGTTTATTCCTAGGTATCTTAGTTTTTTTGGTGTGATGGTAAATGGGATTGTTTTTTCAGTCTCTCTTTCTGTAAGTTCACTGTTGGTATATATAAATGCCATAGATTTCTTGGCATTAATTTTGTATCTTACTACTTTGCCAAATTCATTTATTAAGTCTAATAATTTTTGATGGAGTCTTTAGGGTTTTTTTATGTACAATATGATGTCATCTGTGAATAAGGACAGTTTTACTTCTTTTTTTCCAATTTGGATGCCTTTTATTTCTTCTTCTTGTCTAATCACAATGGCCAATACTTCCAGTACTATGTCAAAAAGGAATAGTGAGAGTGGGCATCCCTGTCTTGTTTCTGTTCTAAGGGGAAATGGTTTTAGTTTTTGCCCATTGAGTATGTTGGCTGTGGGTTTGTCATATATGGCTTTTATTATGTTGAGGTATGATCCTTCTATTGCCACCTTGCTGAGAGTTTTTATAAAAAATGGGTGTTGGATTTGTACAATATCCGCAAATCAATAAACGTGATACATCACATAAACAAACTGAGAGATAAAAACCACATAGTCATATCAGTTGATGCAAAATAAAATCTCTTTTTATTGAATTAAGAAAACTATCTCAAAAAACCATATTGCATAATCACATTGTAATTATCTGAAAGAAAATATAATTTTAATCATATAGAAAATCTAGAAAAATTCCATCTTATTGTTAACATCACCCTCACTTCTCTCACAGATTATAGCAATAACTTTATAACTGTTCTCACTGCTACTAATTTTGCCCACAACACTTTTCCCTTGCTTCAAATGATTTATGAATAGAGCTACAATAATACAGAAAATAATAACAATTCTTATACATTCTTTGAAACCTATGGAACTGTATATCATAAACAGTGAATATTACACAAATTAAAAGGAAATCAACCAAGACATTAGCAAATCACAGAAGGGAATGCAGAAAATGACAAACAAATATACTTGAATTACAAATGTGTGACATAATCTCATCCAAAGAGGTGGGAAAAGGAGAAAATAATTAATTTAGGTAACTTTGGAAAAAAAACCATTTTGACAGACTACTGTAAAGTTAAGAACCAAAAGAACATAAAGACTATAATTGGTTGTTTCTCATAGGAATAGGGGTTAGCAATTCTCAAATTGCTTTACATGAGTATTGGAGTTACAGAAATAAATGGTTGATAATGGGAACCAAGTTTTGCACTGTCTGCGAGAGAAGTTATGATACAGTGAACAAACCCTATGATACTTGGTTACCCAATAAAAATACTGGATTATGGATGTAATTATCACTGTGAACTTATGTTTATATTGATATAAATATAAATAGACACAAATAGAAAAAATATAACTATCTTTGTATATACATGGAATTATAAAAATACAGTAGTAATTGCTACAGGCAATATCCACTGGTAAATGTTAATATCGGTAGTCAAAGCTTTAAAGAAAAACAGGACATTTACTCAGCCAAAATGTATCACCTCAAAATATTCATTTAATACTGTAGTGGTATTTATACTCAAAATTCATTGATAGTCATCTAGTCTGTTAACTATAGTATTAAAAGGAGAGAAGTTCTGTTGGGGAAACCCAATACCAGCTTATCCATGTAATCAAGGTTAATATCACCAGTAGTAAGTCATGCTAATAGATGGCATTCCTCTCCATATGATTCCATAGGAAGAGCATGTTATTTCTCTGGTATTCTTCCCTCAAATCAATAAACCCAGTCCAATCAAGATAAAATATCAAACAAATCCAAACTGAGGAACATTTCATGTAATACCTAAGCAGTCATGTACATCAGGAGAAGACTAAGAACTGTTAACAGACTGAAGAAAACTTAGGAGACATGAAGAGCTGGCACCTTGAATTGGAAACTTAAACAGAAAAGGACAGAAGTGGAAAAAATTGTTGAATCTTAAGTAATCATTGAATAACATTGCAGCTATGTTTATTTCTTAATTTTTTTCAATGTAGCACTGTTATGTAAGACTAGAGGCCTGGTGCACAAAATTCCTGCATGGGGGGAATGGTGTCCTTCAGCCTGGCCTGCACCCTTTCCAATCTGGGGCCCCTCGGTGGATGTCCAACTAAACCAGCAGTCTGACATCCCTTTTGCAATCTGAGACTGCTGGCTCCTGACTTGACTGCCTGATTCCCCTAACTGCTCCCCTGCCTGCCTGATGCCCCTAACTGCTTCCCTATTGACTGATCACCCCTAACTATTCTCCCCTGCCAGCTTGATTTCTCTAACTGCTCTCCCCTGCCAGCCTGATTGCTCCTAACTGCCTTTGCCTTGGCCCTGTCACCATGGCTTTGTCTGGAAGGATGTCTGGAAGGTTGTCCAGAAGATGTCCAGTCTAATTAGCATATTACCCTTCTATTAGTATAGATGTTATTAGGGGAAACTGAGTGAAGGACAGATAGAAGTTCCTCAACTATATAACTTTTTGGTAGATCAAATACAAAATTTAAATAATATAAATAATAATAACAATGCTCTCTTTGAAAACTGCCCCATTACATTCATAATGACTTTCAAACTCTTTCTTTTGGCCCAGGTAGCCTTAAAGTTCCTGTCCCTGGTATTATCAAATTTAGCTTCTTTCCTTGCTTACACTAGTTGCAAGAACTTTCTTGCATAGAAATTTTTTGAATAGAAATTATCTGGTGAGTCCTCTGCCTTATGACAACATCTATATATTTTCTTCCCTATCCCTTTAGCATAGTTTCTTATTTTCTTTAATTTATCTTTATTGTTGAAAGTATTACAAATGTCCCTCCTCCCATTTTTTCCTGTCAAATCTCTTTTAAGTGATAAAATTACAAATGAACCAACTGAATTTTAAAAATCAATTGAAATTTTTATATATCAATATTCAATTACTCTTCCTAAATTGTAATTTGTGCCCCAAAATTAGTATATAATCAATTTAAACCGAAAGACTGGCACGCATGCATATGAGCATAATCAATGGACACAAGAAATGGGGGGGTTGGGGAGGAGGGAGGAAGGGCAAGGGGAAAAAATGGAGACCTATCTATCACTTGTTGTAATACTTTAAGCAAAAATAAAAAAAATAAAAAATATTTTTAAATTTTAATGTTAAATATGTGTTTGTGATAGCTTACAAACCTAATTCAGAACATGACTGAACTGAATGATTCTATGTGCCTTTTTGAACAATTAAAAATTTTACTCAAGTAGCTTATTTAAAATAGGTTTTCATATTTTAATTGATGAAAGGTAGCTCAGTGTATAGTGGCTCTTTATTTTACAGATGAAAAAACATATTCCCAAAGAGAGCTTATGTCAGGAACGGATAATATCACACAAGCGATTTGTAGGAGACTCAGGGTTTATGGTTGGCTCTCTTGATTGTCAAGATAGTTTATGATACACAGGTTTCCTGTTTGTTTTAAATATCATTTTCTTTGTAAGTATGAGCTATACATTATGCAAATTTTGCATTTGGGGCCTAAGGCATGAAAAAGTATTGACAAAATGAAAGTCATAGGACGTCACATTTCATGAAGAAGTAGAACTAACCTATATCAGGCACATATTTTATTGAGATAAATGAATGTAAATATTTAATTTCTAAGCAAAGGAATTTCAATGAAGTATGATATCCATTTCCATGAAGAACACTTAAGAGTATCTGTAAGATATTAGAAATTGTAAAATTAATAACGAATAGACAACAAAAACTTAGTATTGATTGAACACAGAAGCAATGACTGCTTCTTTCAAATATTAATAACTTCTTAAATTGTATATTAAAATCTCATCCCATGAATTTATTATTTAAAACTCTAATAAATTTAACATTATTTCTAAGTCAACTATTATAGAGACTTAATGGATTTCTTAATTAGGAAGTGATATTAATGGTTATAAAACTCTGATTAAAGTGGAGGGTTTGAGAAACTGCCAAAGTGTGAAGAAATTATTCATGCAATGATTTTATTAAAAATAATAAACAGCAGCTTTATTCACAATATTAAAGGGAAATATAAAAATCATATACTTCATTTAATCATGATAATATTTCTCATGAGGATTAGCATGTATTGTTCCCTTCTAAATACATGTTCTATATTACTTTTATATCTCAGAAATTATGTAATTCATCTTTTCTTGTAATTAGACTAGTGGCCCGGTGCACAAAATTCATGCATGGAGGGTGGGCGTTCCCTCAGCCCAGCCTGCAACCTCTCTAATCATGGACCCCTTAGGGGATGTCCAGCTGCCATTTTAGGCCACAGGAATCAGGCATAAACCAGCAGTTGGACATACATCTCACAATCTGGGACTGCTGGCTCCTAACTGATCACCTGCCTGCCTGCCTGATCACCCCTAACTGCCTTTGCTTGCCTGCCTGATTTCCCCTAACCCCTCTGCCTGCTTGCCTGATTGCCACTAACTGCCCTCCCCTGCTGGCCTAATCACCCATAACTGCCTCTGCCTTAGCCCCTACCACAATGGCTTTGTCCAGAAAGAAGCTGGACATCCAGAATAAGGCTGGTCAACCCAGTCTAATTGGCATGTTACCCTTTTATTAGTATAAATAGATTATATAGGGTAGGATTGCTTAAATGGAGGTGGGGTGAGTCTTTTTCAGCAGGAGATGCTCTTGGCAGACAAAAAACATAATCCCTATATCTGGACTGATAGCTAACCATATGCATTACACTGTCATTAAAAAATTGAACCACCTTCTTACACCACACACGAGAAAAAACTCAAAATGGATTAAAGATGTAAACATTAGACTAGAAACCAAAAAAAAAAAAAAAAATCCTAGAAAAAAACATAGGCAGTAAAATCTCAGCATGAATATATGGAACAGACTGGCCAATTCCCAAGGAAAGGAGGTTAGGAGGGGACTAGATTTGAAAAAAAAAGGTGGAGAAAATAGCTAAAGAACATATATGCATACCCCATTTACATGGACAGTAGTTTGGTAAAGGCTAAGGAAGATGGAGGCCAGGGAGGGTGGAGATGGGCAAAGGGGTATGTTGGGGAGAGGGGATCTCCTGAAATAATGTCAACATAAAAATATTTAATAAAAATATTAAAGGATAAAATATCTCTGACATATTTTATAGCCATGTTTTTTTCTTATGCACTGCCTTGGGCAAGGAAACAAAAGGAAAAATAAACAAACTGGACTACATCAAACTTAGAACTTTTTGCACAGGAAAGGAAACCATGAACAAGATCAAAAGACAACCTATTGAGTGGGAGAATGGTAAGTGCTTAATATTCAAACATAAGGAAATGATAAAACTTAACACTAACCAAACAATCCAATTAAGAAATGGATAGCCCTAGCTGGTTTGGCTCAGTGGATAGAGCGTCTGCCTGTGGACTCAAGGGTCCCAGGTTCGATTCCAGTCAAGGGCATGTACCTTGGCTGCAGGCACATCCCCAGTGGGGAGTGTGCAGGAGGCAGCGGAGCGATGTTTCTCTCTCATCGATGTTTCTAACTCTCTATCTCTCCCCCGTCCTCTCTGTAAAAAATCAATAAAATATATTTAAGAAAAAAAAAAAGAAATGGATAAAAGAACTAACACTTCTACGAAGAGGACATGCATATGGCCAATCAGCATTTGAAAGGATGCTTGTGGTCACTAGTCATCAGAGAAATATAATCAAAACTACCTAAATGATGATTTTGAAATTAAGTGATAGACTTAATGTCTGACTTCAAACAATATACTTTGATCAAAATAAAAATTATTTAGAGTACTTTTAATCTCTTATTTTCCATGCTAAGAATACACTCATTATTTTAAGATTTTTTATCAGATAACATTTCTTTCATTTCCTTTACTAGTCTCTCATTTCAGTCAGAAGGTGAAAGGAGTAGCCAAAGAACATATATGCATAGCCCATGTACACAGACAATAATGTGGCTGAGAGCAAGAGGGAGGACAAGTGGGAGGTTGGTGGAGGGGAGAAGGGAGAGGAAGGGGGGTCATCCTATATAATAAAAGGGTAATATGCAAGTTGACCCTAACAACAGAACCACTGGGAATGACTGGTCACTATGACACACTGACTACCAGGGGCAGATGCTCAATGCAGGAGCTACCCTTGGTAGTCAATGCACTTCTACAGGGTGAGCTCTGCTCAGCCACAAGCCAGGCTGCCAGCTGCCAGTACAGTGGTGATAGTGGGAGCCTCTCCCGCCTCCTCAGCAGTGCTAAGGATGTCCGACTGCAGCTTAGGCCTGCTCCCCACTGGCAAGTAGACATCCCCAAGGGCTCCCAGGCTGCCAGTTTAAGTCCAATCCCCAGGGGAGCTGTCCTATGCCAGCAGTCGGACATCCCCTGAGGGTTGGGGTTCTAGACTGAGAGAGGGCAAAGGACAGGCTAAGGGATGCCCCTGAGTGCACAAACTTTTGTACACTGGGCCTTTAGTCTATAATAATGTTAACAATAAAAATGAAATATAATTTTAAAAGAATAAGTAAACCATTTACAACAAAAAAATATAGCATGCTCTTTTCTGTTTATTTGTTTAGTTCCTTGCTGCATGTATAAATACTTTGTTTCAACTTTTTTTGCTGAGTAGCATTCCATTCCATGGATATGCGATAGAATGTTTATCCCTTCAGCAATTGATGGACATTTGGATTATTTCCAGTTTTGAACAATTATAAATAAGGCTGTTATGAACATCTGTAAAAAAAATTCTAAGTCCTTATTTCAAGTAAATTTACTAGTAAATGATTAAAATTAATTATTTTTTCCAACTCCAAAATCTGACAAAAATAATCTGATTGTTCTGACTTAAATCAATGTCCATTTATGGTGCAGTCAACTTCTGTCTGGGATTTGGATCCTATAATATATGTAAATGTATGAGTCAGAGTGTAGACCTGTCGAAAGCACGAATAACATCAGAAAAGCAGAAGTCACAGGCTAGTAACTTTCCTCAGAAAGTATAAAACATGCATGGAATGAACACACTATCTCTCACAAATTAAACTGTAGAAATATTTATGTTTATTAAAAATACTTCTTCAACAATATTGGACTTGCACTGTTAACTTTAAAGAGTATAAAAACAACGAAAAAATTTGGTGATTTATAGTAACTGATATTTTAATGTTCATAATAGGATGTTATTAGAATTGCTTTTGGTGGAGTCTAGAATTATTTCAGATAGAGTCTGGATTCAACAGTACAATATTTTTTATGTTTAATGAATTCTACAGTTGACAGATTATATACTAATTCCTAAAGTATTGACAGTTTATCTCTTATTTCTAGCTAGATATAAGTGCACCTTTTAACTTCCTATAGAATTCATCATGAAGCTTTTTGGAGGCTAAACAACATATTTTAAAATCATCTAAATGCTTGCTAGTAGGTAACATGTGCCCCTAAGACACATCTAAGTTATATCTCTAAAAACAAAAAAACAAAAATAACTAACGTAAGTCTGGTGTCTCTAAGTATTTTTATTAACAACCTTTTGTGGTGATTTTGTTTTATATTCTACCTTGAGGCAACCAAGGCCAGCAATTCTTTAAGGCAACCACAGGTGGGTGCTGGACTTTGGCCGGGCACAGGAACCCAGCCCACAAATGGGCAAAGCTATCACAAGGTCCGCTACTATGGATGCAGACTGGTGCACCTAGTGCATACCTCCTGACCACCTCAGGAAGTTCAGCAGAACAGATTCAACCTGCTAGCCCCAGGGGCAAGGCTTTGAGGGGTGGGGCCTTCCAGTGTGGTGATTGATTGAGACCCACATCAAACAGATTTCTTCTTTAATAGAAAACTCACCTACACAATAAAAACTCAAGATAAAACAGCCCCATAACATTCCAGCTAATATCTAACTCTATATTTTTACTATCCTGATATTATGGATGTCTTGTGTCCTGTCCAAAACCAGAATTACTCATGGTAATATATTATAAGACATTTCAAAATGAACAAATTGCCTCTAAATGTCTCTAGAGCAACCTAACCTTCTACATTTTCAAAGTACGATATTATGCCTGGCACACTAAAAATACTCAAAAAATATTATTAAACAAATGGATGAGTAAATGGATGGAGGGAAAAATCTAAATTTTAAATCAGAGCAGGTATTAAACCAGTCATTATGGGATGCACTAGACTCTCAGTTTCCATTAATGGGAATAATCACTTTTATAGAGTTGATCTGCGAATAAAATCAAATTGTATTTTTAAGCACTACATTTCTTTCTGGCACAAGTTATTTTAGGCTTACTTTTTACTGCCTCAGCCATCAAACCAACCGTTTCTCCACTGAGTCTTAGTTCATCATAGTGAAGAATAGCCTTGAAACATGACAAACCTGGACAGAATTAAGGTTTGGCCATTCTGCAACTGTTAGTCATAAAGACATCAAATCCTCTTTGGAGGAAATAAAATACTAATAATTTCTATTTCCCCAGAAATAATTTGGAGCATTAATTCAACAATTACTAGGTATGCAAGGACCATGAAACTAAAAATAAAAGAAACAACTGACAAGAGATACAGATTCACACATGAACCAAATGATGGAGTAAAAAGACAAGAGAGATGATTAGAAACTTGACCAACATTACACATTCTAATATTCTTTCAAGAAAATACCTAATGTTAATGAGCTCAACATTATCTTGATTAAAATGAAACAGTTACCTTACAAAGCACAAAGTATATACTGATTTCATTCCTGAAAATTAAGCAAAACTATTCTAAACAAAATATTAGCAACTCAAATTATCCTACCTAATAAAAGAGTAATATGCAAGTTGACCATCACAAGATGGCTTCCCCCATGTGGTCAAAGATGGCTGCTACAAGATGGCCAGCAAGGGAGGGAAGTTAGGAGGGACCAGATTGGGGGGAGAGCAGTTGTGGGGGACCCGGGCCTGCAGGGGTGGACAGTTGGGGGGGCCATCCTGGCAGGGGGAGGGTAGTTAGGGGCAATCAGGCCAGCAGAGGAACAGTTAGGCATTGATCAGGCTGGCAGAGGAGTGGTTAAGGGCAATCAGCAAGTGAGAAGTTGGGAGTCAGCAGTCCTGAATTATGAAAGGGATGTCCGACTGCCCGTTTAGGCCCGATCCACGGGCAGTCGGACATCCCTCAAGGGGTCCCAGATTGGAAAGGGTGCAGGTTGGGCTGAGGGACACCACTCCCACCCCTCACTCCCACTCCATGCATGCATTTTGTGCACCAGGCCTCTAGTGGTCATAAATGGTTACAAAGGTATTTACATCAAAGGATTTGTACAAGAATGTTTATAGTAGCATTATACATAACACTTAAAGTTTATGGAAAGTAATCCAGAAATAGATTATAGTTTTGCTTCAAACTTTTTCCTACTTATTTATATAATAAATAATTATTATAAAATATTTATTAAAAGTTTATAAAACAAATATTTTATAAATGTTAATACATTTTATAAGATAATTAAATATTTATAAAATAAATAACTAGACCACTTTCTTACTCTGTACACAAAAATAAACTCAAAATGGATTAAAGACTTAAATGGTGAAACCATAAAAATCCTAGAAGAAAATCTAGGTAACATTTCTCCTAGCCATATTTTTTTTCTGATATATCGCTTAAGCAAAGGAAACAAAAAAATAAACAAATGGGACTATATCAATCTGAAAAGTGTTTGCACAGCAAAGGAAACCATCAACAAATGAAAAGATTACCTACTGAATGGGAGAATATGAGGGCTTAACATCCAAAATTTAAAGGACCTTATAAAACTTTAATCAAAAACCAACAATAAACAATCCAATTAAGAAATGGGTAAATGAACTGAATAGACACTTCTCCCAAGAGGACATACAGATGATCAATCAACATATGAAAGGATGCTAATCTTCATCACTAATCATCAGAAAAATAAATTGTTTTACTTATTTTTCAAGTATTAATTGCTATTTTAAAAGTAAGTGAAGGATGTGAAAACTCAATATCTGAATATATGCTTACATGTATTTATATATTACTATAAAATATAAATAATAATTACTATAAAATATAAATAATATAATATAAATAATAATATAAAATATAAATAATTAATCTGTTCTCACAGAATGCATGCACATCTAATCTAATAAAAGAGTAATATGCAAATTGACTGTCACTCCAAGACACAAGCCACACCCACCAACCAAGCCATGCCTCTAAGCCGACCAGAGCAGCTGTATGCAAATTAACCCAGCCAAGATGGAGGCCGGCAGCCATGGCGCTAGAGTAAACAGGAGTCTTCCATTGCAACTGCCTGACTAGGCTGGTGGGCCTCTGCTCAAGCAACAATGTTTCAATTATAGAATCCACGGAGCTGGAATAAGCAGGAGGCTTCCATTAGGTCACAACAATGTTTCAATTATAGAAGATAAATAAACCCCAGAAACCTGATTCCAGCCAGCCTCACTGGGATGTTGGGTCAATGGGAGCTGTGGGCAGCCTGAGCTGGAATAAGCAGGAGGCTTGCCCTAGCGATGGAGGAAGTTAAGGTTCCTGTCTGCCTAGGCTGGCTGTGACCTCCGCTCATGGCAACAAAGTTTCAATTATAGAAGATAAACAAACCTCAGTTACCTGCTTCCCACCTTGGGCTCAAGGAAGTGCTGGGAGCATGGGTTGTCAGGGGCAACCTGACCTGGGCTCTGGTTAAAGCAGAAAAGTTTCAACTTTAGAAGTTAAATAACAGCCATCAGCCATTCACCCAGGCTGGCCAGGTACCCCAGCAGGACCCACTCCCTGAAGGGAATGTGGCCAGCCTGCAAACAGCCATCAGACACGCCAGCAAGTGGACATCCCCCGAGGGGTTCCAGACTGCAAGAGGGCACAGGCTGGGCTGAGAGACCCCCTGAGTGAACAAATTTTTGTGCACCAGGCTCTTAGTGAATTTATAAATGAAATGCAAAAATATATTAAGTATATTTTATACTTATACAGTATTATAGACATGTCTACACAGGTAAAGATTTATTGTAAAACTTATATTTATCTCATTATTTTATTATCTATTAAAGACATGTTAAACTGACAATGAAGAAGAAATCTATCTCTGCCTTTTTTGAAAGAAAAACTTTTATAATATCAGTGACATTAAATGCAACCTTAGGGAAAGATGCTAACACAACATAACTTTCTTTTTATTAAATACAAGAAAAATGACAGGTGCAGCTTAAATTACTTTGGGGCTTCAAGCCTGAATTCATGTATAGCGAAGCTGACAGAATCAGAATTTCCTTTTATATTTCGAAATGAAGTGCTGAGGTATGGAAAACTGCATTCTAATACAAAGTGTATGATAACAAAATAAACCCAGAATATCCAAAGCAATCTGATACTTATTCATCTGTACCATTGACTTACATTTAATATTAGGAGCCCGGTGCACAAAATTTGTGCACTGGTCGAGGGGATTCCTCAGCCCAGCCTGCCCCCTCTCACATATTGGGAGCCCTCAGGGGGTGTCCTACTGAGGGCTTAGGCCCACTCCCTGATCCCCTAAGCCGCAGTCTGGCCTCCTTTTGTGGGAGGTGACCAGGCTAATCAGGGGAAGCCACCAGCCCCATCATCCCACTGCTGCAGCCACTGCCAGCCACCTTAGCCATCAAGGTGTTTTCATCAACATGGATTCCAGTCTTTTCACCATGAAAAAATGACAACTTTCTTTAGACATTTTCAAGATGTGTCTTTCATAGGATATGACATTTTTTTCTTTCTTTTTAATCCTCACCTGAGGATATGTTTCCACTGATTTTTAGAAAATGTGAAAGGGAAGGGAAAAACAGAGAGAAACATCGAAGTGAGAGGAACACTTTGATTGGTTGCCTCCTGCATGAGCCCTGACCTAGGCCCCTGCCATGGAGAAGCCTGCAACCTAGGTACATGGCCTTGTTCAGAATTGAACCCAGGCCCTGCAGTCAGCAGGCTGAGGCATTATGCACTGAGCCAAACCGGCTAGGGCAGATATGACATTTCTTAGTCCTCCAGCAGTGGACCTTCATTGTTTTTCTCCAGGAGTGTGGTGGAAAAACCCTAGATCACCTTTTTGGATTCTTATTACCCAAGTTACTAAGAATATTACCAGAGGCATACAGGGAGCTTAGCCAATGAGTGATAAGAAAAGGTGTTTCCTCTGTAGTTCACTCTGATCACCAGCTCCACCCCTGCTCCTCCAATCCCAGCTCCACCCCTGCCCAGGCCTGTAACTTCTGACTGAGGCTGCAGGCCTGGGCAGGGGACCCCCAAGCCCTTCTGATCTCCGGCTTCACAGAACCCAGGCCTCTGTGGTCACCAACTCTGATCCTGCCCCCTGCCATCGCTGGCTCTGCTCTAGCCCCACTGGCAGCCTCTGGTCAAGCCTGCAGGCCTGGGCAGGGGATCCCCAGACCTCTGCTTTGCCGGCTCCACCGGTGCCCAGACCCCTGGGATCACAGGCTCCACTCCTGCCCCTCTGATTTCTGGCTCTGTGGAGCCCAGGCCCCTGGGATCTCTGGCCTTTCCCCTGCCCAGGCCTGAGGCCCCTGCCCAGGATTTATTCCTGGACAGGGGACCTCCATCCCCCTCTGATTGCCTGTTCTTCCCCTCAGAACCCCTGACTCCCCCGCCACCTACCTGGCTAATAGGCCGACCACTTCAGTGGTGGGGCTGAGCTGGACTGGGCGCCCCCATCTTGTGGCCATGGGGGCGGCCATCTTTGTGACAGAGTGATGCCTAATTTGCATATTACTCTTTTATTAGATAGATATCCATTAGAATAAAACTATTCTCTACATTAAATACACTATTTAAAGTATGAAATTATTTTACAATAAATAGCACTTACTTGGTCACAAAATCAGAAGCCCAGGCGCAAGAAATTTTGAGAGTAAAAAATAAAATTTCCTGGGTCATGTAACTACACCAAAGAGACATTTCAGACAGTAAGAACTTCAACACTGATAGCAGCGATGATAATGTGGTTAACTTTTATTAAGTGCTTACCATATTCTATCCATTGCCCTGATTTTTCACATGTAAGGTCTTTTTAATATGTAACATAAACTTAAGAAATTAGTACTA
>PVJC01028407.1:0-22590 GCA_004026665.1 Murina feae
TGATGAGCCTTCAGAGGATCCAACAGATGAATCCAGGACCTAGAAAAAGAAGGCCTACACTATTTGTTGCAGGAAAGTACATGAAATAGATTTCTAAAAAGATCTCAGAAAAAAAATTTTCTTTTTAAGTTCTAAAAATATTTATTACCTTTTTAATACCTGAAGCCTGAATTCAATAAGTGTAACTACTCAGAATACTTAGTAATAAAATCAAACTAAATAAATTCCAACTATCAAACCAAAACCTTTTTGGTGTCTATTAATTATTTTATACAAAATTTAAAAAATATTTTCATTGTAGGAAGACTGAAAGAAAAATACATAGTAATTTTTTGTTTTTTATTGAATTATGTAGAAAATATTTGAGAACAATTAAAAATTATTTGAATTGTGAATATTTTATATAGTATGTTGGCATTTGTATTGGTAGTTAAATGGTTCAACCTCTTATACAGATGTTCAAGTGAAAAAGTGAATGCAATGTCAATAACGTTTAAATGTTTCCATTTTCCAATAGTTAAGGAAGATCTTTATCCCTTCATGAAGAATGTCCTTTTAGTGCTTACTTCAAGAACTGAGAGGTTTTCTTGAATTTCAACTCTAAATTTGTCCTGAACTAGTTACTTAGTAAAATTAAATTATGTGTAATGGATTGTTACTGAGATCATTTTTTGTACTTGTGTGCTGTCCTAGAATTCCACTGCAAGGAACAGCCAAGATGATTGCTCAGATTTCCCATCACTTGGTCTACTCTATAGACCAACTCATTTTTTCTAATTTGGCTTTGAATTATACCAGTGCTTTGAACTCAAAGCACACAGATTGCATAATTGTGTACCCAGGTTGAGGTGACAACTTCATCATACCAATGTCAGAGCCAAGTACTATGTAGGTCATGGTGAAAAAGTTATGCTTTATTAGGGCAGACACTGTGCATTGAAGCCTTAGCTTACACTTATTTTTGAACTATAAAAAACTGCTAGTCTGGTGTGGAAGGGCCAAACTGATATGTGTGGGCCAGAAAATGAGGTTTGCTAAAGTGTCTGCTGCCAAACACCGTGCTCCTACTGCTCAGGTCATACCTATGCCACTAGCAGCATTGAGAGGGATGTCCAACTGCCGGTTTAGGCCCGATCCCAGCAGCCGGATTGCAAGAGGGTGTAGGCTGAGCTAAGGGACCTTCCTCCTACTCCCTGGGCAGAAATTTCATGCACCGGGCCTCTATCTCTAGTCTATACTAATCCTATTTAATTAAGAGGGAATATGCTAATTGACAATCATGACATTGCAAAGATGGCGGTGCATACAGCCAATAAGGAGGGAATATGCTAATTGACTGCCACACCCTCAAAGATGGCAGTGCCCACAGCCCACAGTCACAAGATAGTGGCACCCAGTCCCCTCAGCCCTCCAGCTGCCCAGGGCCAGCCCAAGGCACAGGCAAGCCTCGGATGATGGCTGCCCAGCCACCCAGGGCTGTCTGAGACTCAGGTAACCAGGGCCGGCCAAGGCTTGTACTGCTGGCAGTGGCAGCAGCAGAGGTATGATATGGCATTGCCTTCCCCTGATCGCCAGGTTGACTCCAGCCCCTGAGGGCTCCCAGACTGTGAGGGGGGACAGGTCGGGTTGAGGGACCCCTCCCCCCTCAAGTGCATGAATTTTCATGCACCAGGCCTCTAATAAACGCATAATATGTTAATTAGACTGACATCCTTCTAGACGTCCTTCTGGGACAAAGCTGGGGCTGCAGAAGTGATCCAGGCAGCCCCCTCTGGGGCTGTGAAGGAGGGATCCTCTACCCCCAGGGTCTGTGGACCTCGCCCGGGAGCGCAGAATAAATTCCCCTCCTTCAATCTGCCTGACTCTCTGACTCAGTTTCCTCCTGAGCCGAGAACCTCACAGCTTGGAACTATTCCTCTTGAATTTTTTTGGAATAATCTGAGGAGGATCCGTGTTATTTCTTCTTTAAATGTTTGGTAAAACTCCCTTTTGAAGCCATCCAAGACGGGGACTTTTGTTTGCTGTTAGTTTTTTGATTACTGCTTCAATTTCATTAATTGTTATCAGCCTATTCAGGTTTTCTGATGCTTCCTACTGAGTTTTGGAAGGTTGTATTTTTCTAGGAATGTGTCCATTTCACCCACCTTGTCCAGCTTCTTGGCATATAGTTGTTTATAGTATTTTATTACAATCCTTTGTATTTCTGTGGTGTCAGTGATTACTTCTCCACTTTTGTTTCTGGTTTTATTTATGTGGATCCTCTCTCTTAATCACTATAGTGTCTGCTTCTGACAGGGCTTTAGGTGGGGATGGTGCTCTCCGGGAATCAGATTGATGTTTTTTTCCCCTGACTCGTAGCTCCTCCCCCTCAAGTGTTCCAAAATATTACTCTTGCCTTGGTTGGTCAGAGATCCTTGTAGGAGACCAGTAGGGTTGGCTGGCAACCTGGAGTTTTTATCAGTCTGGTTCCCAAATAGTAGGGCTGACCAATCCCCTTTCAATACAGCCACTGAGGGTTCTTTGGGGTTATTCAGAGCCTTTGTTTCTGTTATATAGCTCAAAATGCAGGCAGGGTGTAACAGGCTGAATTACCTGCCTTGAGGCTCACTCTCAGGAGAGAAATGGATGCTCAGGTTTGGAAGGTTACAAATGCCTCGTCTCCCTGCCTCACTTCCCTCCCTAGCCTCTCCCCAGGCTCCACAAATCTGTGCTTCTCCCAGCCTCTGTGAGTGCTCGGTGAGTGTTTGCAACTGAAAAGTCCTATCTTTTGGGTTTGGTGAATAAAAGCAAAGACAAAACAACTATGAAACTGCGGGTTTCTCTCCGGGTTGCTCAGGTTGCTCCAGGTGGCCTTTCAGGGAGCAGCTTTCAAAGCTGTGGTCTTAGGTGTAGATCCACAGGTCGCCAGCAGCCCTGTGCCCATGCCTCCCACTGGAGATCAAGCTGGCAATCTGGGCATGTGCCCTTGACCAGAATGAAACCCAGGACCCTTTAGTCTGCAGCCAATGCTCTATCCACTAAGCCAAACCGGCTAGGGCATTTTTTTTGTTTGTTTTGCTTTTCCATTTAGAATCTACCTCTGCTCTGTTTTAAAAACATTTTTTTGTGTTCCCCCATCAGGAAATCAGCCATTATTGCCATAGCCCCATTTAAAAAAGTTGTGGCAAAAATGTACAATAAGAAATTGGTCATTTTCCACATTTAAAGTATAATACAGTTGGAGTAAGTACATTTTTATTATTGTGAAACTATCATTACCTTTCAACTCTAGAACTTTGTCATCAGCCCAAATAGAAACTCTGTAGTCACCCTAATATATAAAGAGCCAGGGGCCGTCATGACTGAAACAACCAGATGGATGACTGAACAGTAGGCTGTGTGGGGCAACAAGGCTGGGGGTTAGTGAGGGACGACCAAACCACTGAACAGCAGGCTGTGTGGGGCGATCAGGCCGGAAGGGGGGGCAGTTGGGGGCAACTAGGCTGGCGGGGTGGGGGGCAGTTGGGGATGATCAGGCTGGCAGTGGTGCAGTGAGGGGTGACCAGGCAGGCAGGCAGAGATAGTTAGGGTGATCAGGCTGGCAGGAGGTGCAGTTAGGGGCAATCAGGCAGGTAGGCAGGTGAGCAGTTAGGAGCCAGTGGTCCCAGATTATGAGAGGGTGCAGGCTGGGCTGAGGGGACCCTCCTATGCACAAATTTCATGCACCAGGTCTCTAGTTAAAAAATAATTCCCTATTTCCACCTCATCCAGCCTCTCATTACCTCTATTGTATTTTCTGTCTCTAAAGTATTTATCCATGACACTTCAAATACGTGGAATTATTCAATATTCAATTGTCCTTTGTTGTATGGTTCATTTAACACAACATGTTTTCATGTTACATCAATGTTCCATACAATGTTCCATTGTATGTACACACCACATTTGTTTATCACTTCATCTCTTGATGCACATTTGGACTGTTTTCACCTTTTGGTTATTCTGATTAATACCTCTTTAAACACAGGTGTACAAATATCTGTTTGAGTATTTTTTTTCTTTTTAAATTCTTTTTGGGTTTATATAAATGAAGTAGAATTTCTGGACCATGTGGTAATTCTATGTTTAAATTTTGAAAAACTGCCAAATTATTTTCTCCAGTGGCTGCACCATTTTATATTCCTACTAGCCAGGTACAAGGTTCCAATTTCTCCACATCTTCACCAACAGTTGCAATTTTCATTCTCCTTTTTTTGGATAACAGCGATCCTCGTGTATATAAAGTAGTATGCCACTATGGTTTTGATTTGCATTTTCCTAATGACTAGTGAAATTGAGCATCCTTTAATTTGATGGCCTTTTATATATATGCTTTATAGAAATGTCAAGCTCTTTGCCCATTTTTTAATTGGGCTACTTTTGTTTTTATGAGTTGTAGGAATTCTTTTTGTATTACATATGTTAATCCCTTATCAGATATATGAATTGAAAATATTTTCTCCCATCTCCCATAGGATGTTTTTTCACTCTCTTGATAGTGTCCTTTGATGAACAAAAGCTTTTAATGTGTGAGGCTTTACCCTTTTTTTGTTGTTGACTGTGCTTTTGATGTCATCTCTAAGAAGCCATTGACAAATCCAATGATATGAAGCCTTTTCCCTATGTCTTCTTCTAAGAGTTTTATAGTTTTAGCTCTTACACTTAGGACTTTGATCCATTTTGAGTTATTTTTGAATATGATATAAGGTAAGAATTCAGTTTCAATTTTTTGAATGTGGGAATCTGTTTTCCAGGAGCATTTGTTTAAAAAATCCTGTTCATTAAATGGTGTTTGCACCCTTGTTGAAAATCAATTGACTATTTATGGGAGAGTCTATTTCAGTGCATATCCCATTTTGTACAAATAGGAACTAGGCCCTATAATCCTTTTACAGATATGTAACAGATACTTTTTTAAAATATAATTTTATTGATTTTAGAGAGAAAGAGAGAGGGATAGAGAGATAGAAACATCAATGATGAGAGAGAATCATTGATGGCTGCCTCCTGCATGCTCCACATTGGGGATACAGCCTGCAACCTGGGCATGTGCCCTGACCAGGAATCGAACTGTGACCTCCTGGTTCATAGGTCGATGCTCAACCACTGAGTCATGCCAGCTGGGGTCTAGCACATACTTTCTAATAATGTAAACATATATTATAGAGAAGGGCTATGCCAGAGGTGCTATCATACATTATACAAGAATATAGCAACAAAAGAAGAAAAACAAATATCACCAAAAAAAGATTTAAAGCACATTTTTATTATAGATAGGTAATTGTGGTTTGCTGTGGCTAAAGGTATGCTTATAACATATGTACAAGCTTTTATATATACCAAAGCTATAATATATTTTTTTCAATATTGAACTAACATTTCTCTGCCAACAAGGGAAGTCTAAATTGGCTGAGTCTATTTTAAGTGGCAAAAGACTGTATTTCTTTTTCCTGGACGTTGCTTTAAAGACTAGTAAGTTGAATTCTTTTAGGTCCCAACACATGAAACTTAAGAACAGTAAAAGAAAATCAACGAATACTACAAAATACATAATTTTTATAAAGCAGAAATATAAAGTTTTTATAATTTAAAACAGCAGCAATTTCAAAAGATTTGCTGAATTAAAACTTTACAAAATATATATATACATTAAGTATCATTCCAGATGATCATGGTTTTTTAAAAATAGTATATCACAACCCCCAAACTCTAACCCAAACCTACTACGGATGTAGCTGCCCTATAACAATTTTTTACAACTAAAAAAATAAAACAAGAACAAAAGAAACCTCCCAATTCTCTTGTGATAAGCACAGGTTACAATGTACTGGCTTTGATTCCTATCCACAAAGAGAATTTTAAAATAGAACAATGACTTCACATAAATAATGCTTTACTTGTTAAGTATGTGATCAAATTAAAATAAGTACTAACAACCAAAACAAATCTTGATGTAACCAGTACATATACTCTTAAAGAATGACAAAGACACAGAAATAAACTTGTCTACGAAAGCCACAAGCACCTTGTTTTAGAAAGAGCACCAAGCAACACAAAAAGGCAACACGTAAGAGGTAGTGTACCACCGGCTAAGATGTATATGCCCACTGGGGACCTGAATACAGCTTAGTATTTGGGAAAATAAGACATATTACATTGCGGTCTATAATTTTAGACAGAAGCATTGCACATCTGGGAGCATAAGCCAGTATTGCTCCATAGTGCCCTGCACCTCCAGCTGTCTAATGGGTACTTTGCTCTCACTCAAAAAACACAGGATACCCTGAAGAATTCCATGTTTATAAATCTTCAGTTCTAGGGAATTCTCCAAGAAAGCTCAGATCAATATAATTTTTAAAAGAATTAAATACTTTATCAATTATAGTCCTTTAAGCAATGACTTTTCTCCATTTTAGGAGAAAGTCTTTTCTTCCTGAGATTCTTGATGATTTAGCCAATGCTTTATTCCATGCATTTCATAATGATAGTATCTTTCTGTCTATATTTTCCCCTCTGCACCAGTTACCTGGCCAACAGCATGAATTCAGAACTAATTCAGAGACCTTAGAGAAAGCACACAGCACTGCTTTCAATGTAGTACTTTCGTTCGGCTTTGAGATGAGGAAGTTTTTGCACTTCAACTACTGGAAGTTGTTTAGGGTCCTGGGTGTGAAAAAGGAATTTTGCCTTATGCCAGCTGCCATCTTGTACCTGTAAAATAAAAACAAAATGCTTTAATATGTAATTATTTCTTTAGAAGTCATTCTCAGCAGACAACATTTTTCAGGACAATATAGGCTTATTTTAAGGATTAGAGACAATAAACAGAAAGTGTGTAGAACAATGCCTGGCACAAAGTGCTCAGTAAATGGTATAGTTACTATGAATAATTGAAAACATGGACTTATTCCTTTCTCTAAATTACATTGTATATTCGGATTTTCTAGTCTTAGAGGTTAAGTTTAGCCTTCTGCTTCTGTTGTTTGTGAGTCATTAAACCAGATAAAAAATAGAAGACTGCACTATTTCTAATATAATTAATATTCATTTTGTCTGTATTCCTTTATTTGGAACTAATTTTTTAGGATGGGCATCTTTCTTGAATGAAAGGAAATGAGTTATCTCAACTCTTACATACTTTAGGCAGAAAATAACCAGAATTGCTTCAGTCAGGAGTAAATTATAATCCTGTTAAATTATCTTTTGGGTTTCTGGTCCGCACTCCCCCATTCTGTGGTTACTTTTCATATAGTTTCTTTCTTCTCTTTCTTCTAGTTTTTCTTATTACTATATGCTCTATGGTTTCTGATAAATTCTATTATTGAATAAAAAGTACCATTAAATAGCTTATGATTAAGATTCAATAAAACAAAATAGAGAAAGACAATGGACTAGTTCAGTGAAGCTTTTTATTCAGGAGTTTATTCACTTACTGATTCACCAAATTCTCATGGTATAAATTTGAAAATTTGCAGGAACTTTAGAGATGACTTAACTTAAGCAATTGAAGCTTATGGAAGGTAAAATACTAAAGTCATAAACTAGATATGATATCTAGAATTAGAGTTTGGTATGTAAGACATTGACAGATTTAACTTATTAAATCTTTTAAGCAATATTTACTGAACACGAAGTATATTTGTACAGTTGAATAAGATGTGATACTCTATTTTCTTACAGTGCTTGAGAAATATAAAGATGAATAAATTACTCTGGCTTCTGAATTTTACCAGCTTATAAATCTAGGTGGTGAGAGGAAAAACATAAACAAATAGCCATAATACAAGACCATACAGGTAAGTACAGTATAAATAATGTACAATGAGGACTAAATTTCTCATTTCCAACTGGGTTCAGAAGTTAAGATGGGCCTTTTTGTACGCCTAAAATTTCCACCTGGTAGAGAGATAGAGGAGGGCATTCAGAGGAAGGAAATGACATGAGCAAAACAAAACAACCGGAAAAGTAGAAGGTGGTTGTAAAAGTAATCCTAACATGAGGTTAAGTGCACAGATTTTGTCCTGGAAGAGATATTAATAGAAAGCCAGGTACCACCATTTCTTCACATATGAAATGGGAATAATAAAAAACTACCTCACAAGGTTGTGAGGATTAAATGATATTTCAATTAAAACCTCCTACCAGTATAGTGTAGCATTAGCTGTATGATTACTGCCTTTGCTTTCCTAGCTATAAAATGAGACTAATAATTTATTCACAAAGCTGTTATAATTAAATAAAATAATGAATGTGATACATGGTATCTGCCATAAAATAAGCCCCCAATAAGTAGGAATTGTTGAGATGATGATAATGATGATGATGATGATGATGATGATGATGATGATGAAGAGTAGATCAGTTTGGCCATAGTTTAGGGAGACAGTGAGTGAAAGCTCAAGCTGGAAATGTAGGTTGGGACTGACTATCTAAGTGCTGCATAAAGAGCTGATAATTTTGGATTGTGACTCAGAGATAGTAGTGAGTCCCTGAAAGCTTCTGGACAAAATTGTAAAAGTTAAATAAATTTGTTGGTAAAATTGATCTCTTCGCTTACACCGAATGAGTCATATACTTCTGACCGTTGGTCTATGATTTTTCAAATACTCATGCACTACTTATCTGAAATGTTATGAAAATGTAGTGTTCTGGAAATTGTAACAGGTATCAAATTATGTACACATACAGAACACTTAAAGTCATTAGTAATATGTATGTAAAGTAGACAACCCTATTCCCTGTAACAGGAGTTGGCGAACTCTTTTGTAAAGAGCTAGATAATAAATGTAGTAGATTCTGCTGCATTTACTCAATTGTGCTATTGTAGTATGACAACAGTATCTATCTATATGAATATATAAAAGCCTAAGCAACCAAACGACCAAATGACTGGTCGACTGGTTGCTATGATGCACACTGACCACCAGGGGATAGACACTCAATGCACAGGACTGGGCTCCCTCCTGGCTGGATCGGGCCTGCAGGGATGGGGCTGAAACTGGCTATCTGACATCCCCCGAGGGGTCCTGGATTGTGAGGGTACACAGACCAGGCTGAGGGATCCACCAGTGCACGAACCGTGCATCAGGCCTCTGGTAGATAATAAATAAACAAAGGAGTGTGGCTGTATCTCAATATATATTTACAAAAACAAGTGGTGGGCTGGATTTGGTCTGTAGACTGTAGTTTGTCCATATCTGCCCTATAACAAAATGTTTTAAAATTATAGAATTTTCATAACATTCATTATTTATTTTTATTAAAAAAGCTGTAATTCAAATACCATATTTTCCTGCATATAAGATGTCTTTTTAACCCAGGAAAATCTTCTCAAAAGTTGGGAGTCGTCTTATACGTCTTACAGGGTGGGTGCTGAAACTTCCAAGCCAGACTGGAAAATCTGCAGTTGCCACATATGGTGGGGGAGCTTAAAAACGGCCGCACTCCATTCATTTCAATGGAGCCGGATGGAGACCGCAAATGTCTTCGTCTGGCTCCTTTTTATACCACAAATGGTCTCCGTCCGGACTTTTTAACCCAGGAAAATCTTCTAAAAAGTTGGGGGTCACCTTATATGCCCAGTTGTCTTATATGCCAGAAAATATGGTAGTGATTGGTAGGGCCAGTTAATCTGCAATTATGCCCATATTTGATATCAGATATAGAGACTAAAAAAATGTAGCAAAACTGACTTTTCTCTATAACCTGTTTTTCCATGAAGTAATGAGATGTAGAAGCATAGTGGTGAAATATATAAAAGAAATCTATCTATCTATATGCCCTATCTATCATCTCTCTCTCTCTCTCTGTCTCTCTCTCTCTCTCTTTCATCTCCTATCTCTATCTATTTGACATATAATTATCTCATATAGGAAATAAAAATGAAAAGTTAAATTTATGTATTAGCACCTATTTTGCATATAAAATCTATAGATGACCAACGGATGTGACTAAAGTTGACAAGACTTGACACAAGCAAATGACTGATTTTGAAAATATAGGGTTATTATAAATCAGAACATTAACACCTGCTACACTTCTGTATCAGCAGTTTGTAATTAAAGTCTTATTCTCATTATTTTAATTTTATAGTTTTATCAATTTTAAGTTAGTTATATTGAACAATTCTAAAAGTGCCATTCCCCTTACCTTGCAGTCATTTGAAAGCACTTTAGGTTCAAGTAGAGTGTTTTCTTCAAAAATCTGGCCATTCCATCCCTTGAAACCAATAGGCAATCCTGAGCCACTTGTCTTAGCACTTGTCCACACTGTAGTGTTTAGACAGTGAATGGTGATGATTTGGGTGGCTTCTGAGCTCAGTAAATGAAGAAAATTCATCTGGACTTTTCCAACTCCAAACTCCAACTAATGTCATGGAAACAATATGCATGTTATAAGATGTGGCAATTGAGAAATGCATAGTTTGGGGAAACTTGAGAAAAGTCCTTGAAACATAAGAAAGCTACTTTTCTTGGCATTTAAATGCCAGTCAATGGGGTGCTGGTAAATGTTTAACCAATGGCTCTTGTAGGGGTGGGGATCAGAGGTAGGTGGGTGGGAGTGCCTGATTTATAGCATTGTCTGATTTCCATGGTGTGAAAACTCCCAGGATGGCTGACTTCAGGCTATCAAGGTGGCATCACTGAATAGGGAGTTAGGATGAGAAGCTAACTGTAGGCTCTCCAGAGCCAGTCTGAGCTGGCTTCAGCAGACCACTAAGCTATCAGACAAGATAAAGAAAGAAATGAAGACAGATTTCATCATGCTATCTACAATGCATTAGTAATTTGTTGTTGATTAATGCTTTACTATTTTTTTCAGAAAAATAATAAATTCTGTCTACACTTCTATTTGTAGGATTTTAAAAAAAGTTTCTAAAGATAAGCTACAAGTTGTAATGATAACTTGGTTGAGTAACTTTAACTAAGAGAGACCTATATTCTTTGTGTTGCTAGCTCTCATGCAGTTCCAGTCATATAGTGGGCCATCAATAAATATTTATTGAATGAATGCATGAACAAAGCATTAACTAAAAAAGTGAATAATATAGGGCAAAACTGGAGCAAGGCTCTGATTGTATATTTTCAAGGTTTAGGCAAAGAAGTAGATTTTTCTGAAGTTTTAGACATAATATTATTATTACTATTATTATTTTAGCAATATTTATGTAGAGATGTGATCATAACATACGTGAATAGAAATGGTTCCTACTGAGGAATTTACATTAAATTCCAAACATAAAATTAGAACAATATCAGTTAGGAGGTAATAGAGAAGGAAAAATAAAACAACAACCTAAAAAGTAAAGACTCAGGAAAAGAAAGGAAAAACAAAGGAAGGACATAGGATGACACCACGAAAGGATCATCATAAAGAACACTAGAGTCTAAGTAGTTCAAATGCCTTCATTTAACAGATGAGAATCACAAACTTGTAAAATATTTAAACTTTCTAAGCCTTAGTCTTCATGTTAATTAAACTGGGTATAAAATGGTCACAGCAGGATTTTTATGAGGATCTGAGGTGCCAAGTGTTACTAACTTAGAACAGTGTCTAGGGGCTCACAGTATCATTTCCCAGATGAGTAGCAGACTAGAGACTAGAATCCAGGTCTCTAATTGTAAGTCTACTTTGCTTTCCACTACTTTCTTAGTCTTTCTCAGGTTGAGCTTATGGATTAGAGAGATGGGAGAACTAATTCAGTCTCTCAGAAATAAGTGCACTGTTCCTATCTCCTTTGCATTACCCCGCCTCCCTTTCTTGTATGGGCTGAACCAGGGGAGTGAAGATGATAATGTGAATATCTGGGAAGCAGGACCATCATGCTAGTCTTTATTAGAGATATACACATTCCCTAAAAATGAAGCCCTCCTTCCTCTGCTTTGGGCTTAATAATAGTAAATGCCTATTGAGATGAACTGGTGAAACACCCTTGTTAATGAAGTGAGATATTTTACGACACGAGAGCAGTCTAACAATAAACAGCAAAACTAACAGACTATATGTTTTAGTTGCTGCTTTTCAAATCATGGTTATAACACAAATAGGCACATGTATCCATTCTTGGTCAATGAAAAATAAGTTCTTGGTAATACTAAGGTGGTTTAACCAGAAAAAGAAATGCAGTTCTGATTTCTTCAATATAAGTTACTAGGTGCACGAAATTCATGCACGGGGAGAAGGGGGGGTGGTCCCTCAGTCCAATCTGCACCCTCTCCAATATGGAGTTCTTGGGGACTCTCACAATCCAGGACCTCTGGTTCTTAATCACTAACCTGCCTGCCCTAACCACTCTACCTGCCTGCTTGCCTGATCCCCCTAACTGCCCTCCCCTGTCGGCTTGGTCACCCCTATTAACCTTCTTTTTCAATCTTATCCTCTTCACGCACAATTGTATTTGACTTCCTTATTGGCTTCTTCCTCTCACGCAATTTTTCTCCTTTATGTAACACTTTTCCTACTGACTCATCATTTATAAACTTTTCTTTCCTCCTTATTTCCTACTTCTGTTCCATCATCATTCTTCCCATTTTTCTACTACCCTCCTTCCCTTCCCACATTCCTTCTTTCCTTTACCTTTACCCCTGCCCACTCTCCCCTTTTCCTTCCTTCCCACCTTATTTTTTTTCTTCACTTCCTCCCTCTGACCTGCTTTGCTCCCTCCCCCATTCCTTCCTTCTTCCCATTCTCCTTTTAAGCTCTACCAGCTCCCCCTTTATAACTTTTCTTCCCTCCCTCTTTTTCTCTCATCCTACCTTTGCCACACATTCTTCTCTACTTACTGCCACTGTTTTAATACCTTCTATCTACCTGCCTAATTATCCACTATTATTTATCTTTTTTTCTTTTCTGACTTCTACTTTTAAAATCTGTCCCCAGTACACAACTACACTTGGTTTTCATTATAGGCCCTACAGTTCACTCATACATCCTCTTTTTTTTAACTCTGCTGTCCACTGACTCTTTTATAAAGTTCTTCCCTCCATCCTGTTCCACCCCTCCCCCACCTGGTTACTTCCCCCAAACTCTCTCTGGCCGCTGCTCCCTCCCTCCCTCCCCTCCCTGCCATCCATCTCTCCATCTCCTGGCTCCCACGGGTTCACCCCAGCTCTGAAGGGAGATGGGGCCTCTCACAGGAGACTGGGCTGGCTGGCTGCTCCTGCCCCTCCTTGGCTGCCACCTGGAAAGCGATCGATGGCAGAGCAACACACGGAGGTAGTAGCCTCCGTGTGTGTGCCCGCCATAGATTGATTCCCAGGCCGCAGCCGAGGGGCCGGCTGGCTGCTCCTGCCCTGCTCCTCCTGCCCTGTGGCTGCGGCCAGTGGCCAGCCCATTGGCCTAGATTGCGGCCGCAGGCCCGCTCACTCCTCCTGCCCTGCAGCTGCGACCACGGGCCAGCTTTCTCCTCCCTCCCCGTGGCTGCCGCCTGGATCCCAGGTCAGAGGTCTTTCATCTGCCTTGCTGGACCCCGGTGTGTGGCTTTTCCCGGGGCTGCGGTCCGCCATCTTGGCTGGGCTAATTTGCATACAGTTGCTCTGATTGGCTGGTGGGCGTGGCTTAGGCGTCCCGAAGAAATGGTCAATTTTAATATTATGCTTTTATTAGATTAGATAGGTAGAACTTAGCTTTAGGTTTTATAAATGCTTGTTATAACATCCAGCCTGACACTAAGCTAACTTTCATTCATTCTAAACATCTGATTTATAGAATTATACTTGAAAGAAGTTTTAAATAATAGTCAATGGAAGTTTACAGGAGGTTATTTTGTGCTCAATCACACAAAAAAGGCAAGTTTTGTGGCAAAATTTCTCTTTTATTGATAATATAATTTTCGGTAAAATTTTAGATAATCTATATATATAAAAGCCTAAGTGACTGTTATGACTGAACAACCAAATGACTGGTCAACTAGTTGCTATGACATGCATTAACCCCAGGGGGTATATGCTCAATGCAGGAGCTGCCACCTGGTAGTCAGTGCACTCCCACAGCCAACCTCCCGTGGTGGGTCAACCTCCCACAGTCCCTCCCTGTGGCCTGCAGGCCCCAATCGACCCCCCATCCCCAGCTTGCCAACCTCCTGCTCACCCATCCCTTGCCCTCAGTCTGCCAGCCCCAATCGCCCTGATAGGGACGAGGCAAGATGGTCTCAAGAGGCCCCATTGCTAGCCAGGCCGAGGGACACCACCTGTGCATGAATTCATGCACTGAGCCTCTAGTGATAATATAATTTTCAGTATAATTTAAGGGAATTGATTATTGATTACAATCTCTGCAGCTGTTTAGGGATTTTCTAATGTATGTGCCTATATAAAAATATATGGTTCACATTAAAAAAATGTTTTTAAAGCATAAGTACAGTAAGTCAAGAGAAATCAATCATAAAAATATACACTCAAAATGTCAAGATTAACTAGGATTATTTTTCAAAAACAAAAAATTTCTTTCTTACATATGGTAGGTAACAATATGTTGCTTCCATTCATAACATTTGTAATGATTTAAAATGACAGAATTTGAAAATTATTGTTCACTGATTTTGAGCAATTACTGACATGCATTCTAAAATTTAATACATACCTTTGACACAGGAATGGGAGATAAACATGTCTGACCACCAGCACTGAAATTGCAAAAAACCTCAATGGCATCTGAAGGGCATCCGAGATTTGGATCAATCCAATATTTTCCTATTAATTTATTATAAACCATAAAGACATTTAAATATATCAAAAATATTTGAAAGAGCTCTACAAATTATCATACTTTAAATATATATTTCATCTTACCTGTAAAATAACTTAGATTATAGAAATAGTTATACTTAGTGAATAAATGGGAAGGTGCAAGCATTATATAAAATTAATGCTGAAAATGTATTTTCACATACCCATCAATATAAGGGTAAGCATTTCATAATTTTTATAAAAATGATAGAGTGGCTGAATTTATTGCTTCATTTTACAGATAAGATGTGCTAAACACTTTAAATAAATAAAATATGGACTACTAGTCACCCTATAGAATGATATAATTTAGTTTATTTTTCCAAATCAGCTTATGTGTCATTGTGTTGGTACTAGAGTTTTTAGTAACTACTAATATTGATTGTGTGGCTGACCAATAAAAATTAAAATTGAATAATATATTGTAGCAGACAGGATTTCCCCTTCTTATCAAATAATGATGACTACTCCACTCACTTTAAAACTTTTCTTTGCTGATTATACTCTATATTTATTTTGTACATCTATTTAATGGTTACTGAGGTACCTGTGCAGAGATAAGAAAATTCCAAAAACAACAAGCCACTCAGCTTTCGTCGTCACCAGTTATGAAAGGAGGCATGTAAATTGCGCTTTGTGTAAAAACTATAATTTTAGGAGGTGGATGGAGTTCTATGATATATTTCTTTATGTTACTAACTTTGGGGGTCCTGAGGCTCCTGTCAACCCCAAAGTCCTCCGTTCTCATTTTAATTTTAGCATGAATGTGGCACATTCCAAGAACAAAGTGTAAGCAAGTGACACAGGAAGGGGTGGAGCTGGAAAAGTTAGGGATCAACAGGAGGTGTAGCAGAAAACCTTTGCAAGGTGAGCCCTCAGAAAAGGACACTCTGGAGCATGTCTCCTCAAAGAGTATTTGGTTCTTGATGACATTAACATGCCTTCAGCCAAGCATTTATCAAAATAATTAATATTTGGAATGAACACACTGCAAATATCAAACACACTGAAATGATT
The DNA here is from genome assembly GCA_004026665.1 of Murina feae. Lineage (NCBI taxonomy): Eukaryota > Metazoa > Chordata > Mammalia > Chiroptera > Vespertilionidae > Murina > Murina feae. The sequence continues at coordinate 15,762 of PVJC01028407.1, forward strand.
AAGTGAAATTAGACATCTGAGCTTGAGGAAACCAAGAACTTACCATTTGATACTTTGTGTTCACAGTTGAGCAAATCTTTGCAGATTCGTGCTGGGTTATCCCGTGTGCCAAGAGGGTTCTTGATGCTGTGCAGTAAATTGCTAAGGTAGTTCAGGGTTTTGAATATCTCTGCACTGTAGTCAATTAAAGTCACTTCAGTATTCTGGTAGCTCTGCCAAGTCATCATAAAAATGATGTTAGCTAAAACACATAGAGTAGCCATTAACAACAGTAATTAATGATCAACACAGATCAACGCAGAAGAAAAATGTATTCCTATTGTGTGCAATGTTTTGGGAGTAGGATGTAAAAAATGGTTTATATTTAAATATAGGCATTTGTGTATGCTTTATTAATTTTGATCCTAAATAGAGATTAAATTTACACTCAGAAGTCTAATTTTCAAGTTGGCATAAGTGTAATAATTACTATGCCTACTACAAAATACTTTTTTAAAAAAAATCATACATTGAATAGAGTTTAAATAAAAATAAGTAGTGATGGTAAGTTTCATGTTAAGAAATGGCAACTTCATGTTGTTATTTTTCTTTAATACTACCACATTCCTTATAAAAATCCTTTAATAATATTACATTTTAATATAAATGTATCCCTTAAAAATTCTATGTATATATTTCTATTTATTAAAATCACTTACTTTGTCATTAAAATGGCTTCATTATTTTAAATCTGTTTTTAAATATAATATTTGAGATAAACCCACATGTTGGCCTCCAAAAAAATTCTGTTTAATTTGTATACTGAGACTGCCAATGCAAATAAAGCTAGACATATTACCTCCATCTGTAGGGCAGTATGTGATTCAAACAAGGCTTGAATAGCAGCATTGATATCCATTTGTTTCTGTGTAAAACAAAACTATTTGAGATCAACACCAAGGGCTCTAAAGCAAAGGCTGTAAATTCTGAAATCACTGCTGTTAAAAGTATACGAGGCTTAGTATCCGAAAGGGGTTTATTCCTCTATGGTTACACAGATCTTGCAAATATTACCTGGCTGTCTGAAAGGACAATATGCTGCCTTCATCCACATTTCTAAAGTCTCCTAATTAAAAAAGGCCCAACTCTAGAGCTTTCCGATGAAAAACTATTTGTCGCTGCTGCATGAAAACACACACAAAATTACTCAGGAGGAAGAAGAATGAAATATGGCCCCCTCAGTTAATAAATTGTAAAGTGAAGAATAAATAACTGTAGTAATTTTTAAGTTACATTCTTGGAATGAAAAATAGAATAAATTCTACTGTGTTGAGGTAGTCACATTAGTTTAATCTGATACTTCTGCGGTCTTAAAAACAATTTCTAAAGTTGGAAAATGTACCATTAGTCCCCAAAGAAATCATGCAATATAAATCCAATCTCCTCCTACATTTAATAAGAGATATTTTTAGAGAAAGACTCAGCAAAACCATTAGTAAAAATCTTTCTTGTGTTTTAGTTTTTAAAAAGGTTGGAAACTGAGAAGCATGCGTTGAGAGAAAGTTCTGAGAAATGGCCTCTGTATGAGCCAATCAAGCAATCTAATTTCTTTCAGAATGATTGTACTGCTAAGATAATCTTTTTACTTGGAGATCCATACAATAGAAACTGCTTTCAGCAGATCTTTCATAGCTCATGGTTGGTAATTTGAAAAACTATTTAAAATGATGGGACAATCAATAAAATGCACTCTTCCTTGCCACAACATGTGGTTTTCATATTGGAAGGTAATTGAATCATTCTGTATACATACACTGCCAAACACTGCGATACAAATTGAGGATAAAATGGTGAGCAAAAGAGAAAATTGCTCCTGTGGAGCTGAAGTTCAAAGAGAAAAAAAGGCATTAACTACATCACCTCGAAAGTACATAATTACAAATTGAGATCGTGCCATTAAGAAATGGCCCTGTGAGAGAAATTAGGGATTCTGCATCAACTCTGGAGGATAGAAGAGGTTTGGAAAGGAGAGACCAGGAAAGGCCTCCTTGAAGTCATGACCTCTGAGCTGAGATATGAAGAATGAATACGATTACTAGAAGAAGAGCTTGGGAGGGCTTTGTAGGCAGAAAGGCCATGAGTCAGAGGAGCACGGCCTACTCAAGAAGCAGAAAGGGTTAGCCCAAAAAGTTCTGTGCAGATTAAATAGTTTGGACCACAATGTCTATGCGAATGGGCAGATTTTGGGTATGAGTCACACAAAAATATTGGCACTCAACATGGACAACTGAATTCAGTAACAAACAAAAGCCACCTTCATATTTTCCAGTTGGTTTGTAATTAGGGCTTTAATCTTACAAAACCTAGCATAGCAGTTCTAAGGTCTTCAGACTTAGGATCCTTTTGCACTTTTAAATATTAGTAAGGGCTGTAAACAACTGTCTTTTACCTGAGTTATAACTTTTGATATTTACCATAGTAGAAATTAAAACAAAATTTAAGATGATTTGTATTAATTATTTTAAACAACAAATCCACTATACGTAAATACAAACTATTTTTTAATGAAAAGTAATTACAATTTTCCAAAACAAAATAGTGTTAAGCGTGGAATTGTTTTACACTTTGTTCATCTCTTAATTATCTGGACTGATAGGAGATAGCAGATTCTCTCATTTGCTTCTGTATTTAATCTGTTACATATTATTTTAGTTGAATTGTATGAAGAAAGTAGGCTTTATAGAGATACATAGTTGGAAGAAAGATTATTTTAGTATCTTTTCAGATAAATTTGGTATTCTTTTTTTAAGTGATTTTAAAAAATATATTTTTATTGATTTCAGAAAAGAAGGGAGAGGGAGAGACAGAAGCATCAACCACATTGGAGATCCAGCCTGCAACCTGGGCATGTGCCCTGACCAGGAATTGAACTGTGACTTCCTGGTTCATAGGTTGATGCTCAACCACTGGGCTATGCCAGCTGGGCATGGATATTCTCCTTTGATACTATATCAAAACTTGACAAGTGGTAGTTTCAACATCAATAGAGAGATAGAAATTAAAGAACCAAATTCTGTAGTTGAAAGATACAATAACCGAAATGAAAATTTACTAGAGAGGGCCCTAGATGGTTTGGCTCAGTGGGTAGAGCCTCGGCCTGTGGACCGAAGGTTCCAGGTTCAATTCCAGACAAGGGCACATACTTTGGTTGCATGCTCAATCCTCTGTCCCAGGTCCGGGCGGGAGCAGAAGGCAACGGATCGATGTGTCTCTGTCACATAGATGTTTCTCTCTCTATGCCTCTCCCCACCCCTCCCACTCTCTCTAAAAATCAATAAAAAATATCCTCAAGTGAGGATTTAATTTTTTTTTACTAGAGAGGCTCATCAGTAGATTTAAGTAGACAGAAAAAAGAATCAGTAAATTTAGAGATAGGTTTATTGAGATTATCCAGTCAGAGGAGTTTAATGAAAAAGAGTAAAGAATGTGAAGAGACTCAGAGACCTATAGGACAAATTAAAGCAACAAACATATGCATAATTAAATTTTCAGAAGAGGTGGAGAGAAAAAAAGTGGCAGGAAAAGTATTTTAAGAATAGTGACTTAAAATGTTCCAAAATTTATGAGAAACATTTATTAAAAGATCCAATAAGCTCAAAAAACTCCATAGACACATCATAATCAGAGTGTTAAAAGCTAAATATACAGAGGGAAACTTGAAAGCAGAGAGGAGCAACTCATCATATCCAAAAGATCTTTAATATCAGCAACTGATTTTTAATCAAAATAATAAAGATGAGAAGGCAGTGGAATTACATTTTCAGAGTGCTGAAAGAAAAAGATTATCAACCAAAAATTTTATATCCCGTAAAACTATTCTTCAAAAATGAGGAAAAATTAAGACAAATACTGAAGCTGTTCATCACTAGCAAGTCTTTCCTGAGAAAAAATATAGGAGACTTTTAGGCTGAAATTAAAGGATACAAGGCAGAAAATTGAATTCACAGGAAAAAATAAAGAGCACTGGTAAAGGTAGCTATATGGGTAAATCTAAAAGACAGTGTAAATCCCAAATAGTCATAACAATCTTGAAAAAGAACAAAGTTGGAGGTATGTCTCACACTTCAATTTAAAAACTTACTACGAAGCTACAGTAATCAAAACAGTGTGATACTGGTATAAAGATAGATACATAGACCGATGGAATAAAATTGAGTCCAGAAATAAATCCTCATATATAGTCAAATAATTTTTTACAAGGGTGCTAAGACCATTCAGTAGGGAAAGAAGAGTCTTTCCAACAAATAGTCCTGAGAAAAATTGATAAACACATGCAGAAAAATGAAGTTATACCCTTACCTTGTATCAGATACAAAAATTTACTCAAAATGAATCAGAGTTACATATAAAAGCTGAAACTATAAAACGCTTAGAAGTAAGTATAGCGAAAAAGCTTTATGACATTGGATTTAACAATGATGTTTTTGATATGACACAAAAATTAAGGCAACAAAAGAAAAAGGAGGTAAACTGGCCTACATAAAAATTAAAGACTGCTGTGCAAAGGACACTATCAAGAGAGTGAAAAGGCAGCCCATGGAATGGGAAAAGATATTTGCAAATTACATATCTGATAAGGAATTAATATTCAGAATACCTAAAGATTTCCTACAACTCAACAAAAGCAACAAAATAAAAACAAGCAACCCAATAATAAAAAAAGGGCAGAAAATTTTTCTAAAGAAGATATATAAGCCAATTTTTCCAAAGAAGATATTTGAATAGACATTTTCTCAAATGAGATTATATAAGCCAATAAGCATATAAAAACATGAACAACATCACTAATCACTAGGGAAATGCAAATCAAAACCAGAGTTAGATACCACTTCACACCCATTAGGATGGCTATTATAAAACCAAATAGAATATAACAGGTATTCTCAAGATGTGGAGAATTTAGAACCCCTGCATTGCTGGTGAGAAAATGAAATGGTGCAGCTGTTGTGGAAAACAGTATAGCAGTTATGCAAAAGGTTAAGCATGGAATTACCACATGATCCAGCAATTCCACTATGCTGAAATGTACTGAAAGCAGGGAGTCTTAACAGATGTTCGTACACCTGTGTTCCTACTAGCATTATTCACAATAGCAAAAATATGAAAGCAATCCAACTGTCCATCTGGACTAACAAAATGTGGTACATACACACAATGACACATGCTACAATACAATGTGGATGAACCCTGAAGACATGTTTAGTGAAATAAGCCAGTCTAAAAAGGAAAAATACTGCATGACTTCACTTTACCAAATTAATAAAGATTAGCCAAATTAATAAAGATAGAAAGAATGGTGGTTGCCAGGAGCTAGGGAAAGGGAGGAATGGAGAATTATTATTTATTGAATATAGAGTTTCAGTTCTGGAAGAAGAAAAAAATTCTAGGCATGGTTGCACACAATGTGAATGTACTTAATACCATTAAGCTGTACACTTAAAAATTGTTAAAACGATAACTTTTATGTTATATACTAGAGGCCCGGTGCACAAAATTAGTGAACTCGGGGGGGAGGGGTGTCCCTCAACCTGGCCTGTGCCCTCTCGTAGTCTGGGACCCCTCGAGTGATGTCCACCTGCTGGCTTAGGCCTGCTCCCTGGGTGATCGGGCCTAAGCTGGCAGTCATACATCCCTCTGGCAGCCCAGGAACCCTCGGGAGATGTCTATTTGCCAGCAGGGAGCAGGTCTAAGCTGCAGTTGGACATCCTTAGCGCTGCTGAGGAGGCAGGAGAGGCTCCCACCACCACCACCGCTGTACTGGCAGCTGGCAGCTTGGCTTGTGGCTGAGCAGAGCTCCCCCTGTGGGAGCACACTGACCACCAGGGGCAGCTCCTGCATTGAGTGTCTGCCCCCTGGTGGTCAGTGTGTGTCATAGTGACCAGTCATTCTGCTGTTAAGGTCAATTTGCATATTATCCTTTTCTTATATAGGAGGATAGAGGCCTGGTGTATCAGTGGGGGCCAGCTGGTTTGCCATGAAGGGTTTCCTGGGTCAGGGTGGGGGTCCCACTGGGGTTCCTGGCCAGCCTGTGTGAGGGCTGAGGGCTATTTTCAGGCTGGCCACAGCCTCTTCAGGGTGGGATCCCGCACGGGTGCCTGGCCAGCCTGGGTGCGTGGCTGATGGCTGTTTGCAGGCTGGCCATAGCTCCAGTGACCTAAGCTCCCAGTGAGGCTGGCTGGAAGCAAGTATCTGAGGTTTATTTATCTTCTATAATTGAAATTTTATTGCCTTGAGCAGAGGCCACAGCCTACCTAGGCAGGCAGCTTCCTTCATCGCCAGGGCAATGAAGCCACCTGTTTTCTCTAGCTCTGTGGCTGCTGGCCGCCATCTTGGTTGGGTTAATTTGCATATAGTCACTCTGATTGGCTGGTGGGCGTGGCTTGGGATGTAGCAGAGTGACATCGATTAGCATATTACTCTTTTATTGGTGTAGATATTTTACCACAATTAAAATAATCTAATATAATAAAAGAGAAACATGCAAATTTGACCGTTACCACCAGCCAATCAGAGCGGCTGTATGCAAATTAACCCAGCCAAGATGGAGGCCAACAGCCAAAGTCTTCTGTTGTAACTGCCTGCCTAGGCTGGCTGAGCCTCTCCTCACAGCCACGCCCACCAGCCAATCAGAGCAACTGTATGCAAATTAACCCAGCCAAGATGGAGGCCAACAGCCAAAGTCTTCTGTTGCAACTGCCTGCCTAGGCTGGCTGAGCCTCTGCTCACAGCCATGCCCACCAGCCAATCAGAGCAGCTGTATGCAAATTAACCCAGCCAAGATGGAGGCTGG